>JANAVB010043138.1:360000-444362 GCA_029216955.1 Iris pallida | reverse complement strand
TATATATATATATATATATATATATCTATATATATATATATATATCTAGATATATATAAATATAACCACTCAGTTCTCCCCTGCTGCCTGCCTTAGTCAAGAAATGGGTACATCATCAATGGATGAGGCCCCTAATCAACCACTGCTAACCCTTCATATCTATATAATGTATTACAAAAGAAAAGCCTACATGGCAGTATGTGGCACACATGTATGACACATGTACATGGCCATATCCCAATATCCCAATTCTACTTCAGTATCCATGGTACATTTCCTTTATCCCTTTTTATAACTTACAGTACATACCTATTCTTGGACTCTCATTCCCTGTAACCTCAACAACCTACCTATACATACTAGTGCAACAAGTATCCTATCCACACTTACTAACTCAAGGTAATAACCTAATACTCTAACCTCATATCAGATGTCAACTATACATATAGTATCAGGAAACCACAACTCTCAAACCCCATATATCCTTACCTCCAACTAAGCCCAGCTCAGTCTAATCTAGGGATGAAACACTTTCCTCATATGCCCAGGTGGCCTATACCCTCCCCAAAATTTGACACATACCCTCAACACTAGTGCATACCCGGTCTACATCTCCCCCTCTGATTCTTGTCCTGCTACAACCCAATGCTCTAAATAGTTTTCCCCTACAAGTAATGACCCATATGGACAATACAACCAACCCAACCTATAGCCAAGGGGCCATTGGCCAACCCTGCTACTGGTACTACATCCAGCATACTGCTGTCGAAATTCCCCAATTGCAGACTCCAAAACCTGCTGTCAAGTGGTGATAAGCTACTGCTCAGTCTGAAATACATCTGCTGCTTGGCATTACAAGCAGTCAGCCATATCCCTCTCTAAAGGCAGTAAGGATCACACACACCAACAAACTTAAGCCTATACATATATTCTATAGAGCCAAAGCTCTCTACATGATACATATTAAGTATCCACATATAGAGTTAAGGTATATCATACATTCAAAGATTTTATATATACATATATATGACCTTAGTCTACATGGAAGGGATAGGCAACACAGTTATGTGCTAAAACCAATCACACACACACTCATGTATACTCATATACATGTGGCTCATATAATATATATATATATTTTTTTTTACTCATATATATATATATATTACATTAGGAAATCA
This sequence comes from Iris pallida, assembly GCA_029216955.1. Lineage (NCBI taxonomy): Eukaryota > Viridiplantae > Streptophyta > Magnoliopsida > Asparagales > Iridaceae > Iris > Iris pallida. The sequence continues at coordinate 443,181 of JANAVB010043138.1, read as the reverse complement.
ACTAAAGAGCCTAACAAAAGTATAACCTATCCAAATGTACTATCAAACTGAAAATAAGGCTCAACTAGCCTATGGGGCATTCCTACAAACACTTGGTGTGTCACCCTCAGATTTCTTCCAAAGGTGGCACAAAACCTAACTAAACTTTCAAATGAGGACCCAATAGAGACTCTAAACCATTCCTGAGGGTCATCCCTGCCCATGGGTGAGTTCCTATGGCTCAATATCAAATGTGGTTGAAATGACAAGTTTAGAGAAGTTTGTACCTATTGGGGTTGTTTCGCCAATGACAATCTAATGGACACGAACCCGACATAAAAATCCTTAGCAAATGGACTCTCCTCCTGCTCCACCTCCATACCCCTTGTAGACTCCTTCTTGAGAGAATGTGAGGAATGGTGGAGAAAAAGTGAGATTGGGAGAGAATCAATGGTGGAAGCTCTTTTTTTTGGAAAGAGCTCTTAAAATGGAGATGGAGGCTAATATCAATGGAGTGTAATGAAAGAAGTGTAGAGAATAGGCCTCTCTTGGCCGACCACAAATTCTAGGTTAGGATATTGATTAGAATGTCTAAAAAGCCCTCTAAGTTGTCATTTGGGCTAAACAATTAAAATGCAAGGGTTTGCGGTCAATTTAGGCAAAGTCCTAATCTCTTAATGGACTAAATGTTCATGACTAGTTTAGATAAATTACATCTAAGAAGTTGGTTTGTGGGCCAAGTCTTGCAAATTATTGGGCTCCGAATTAGTGTATAAACTAACCGGGTCACTAACACAAGTCAAAACTTGACTAGTCTCTAACCCGACTAACTAATTCCTAATAATCTAAATAGATGCACCCTATTATATTAATATTTACAATATATAGAAATTTTATAATGACAAAATTATCCTAAATTTTGAAAAATGGTAGTTACATTAGAAAATGCCTTTAGCGAACTACTTGAAGAACACAGAAATGTGCTAGACAAGTATAAGCAATCTCGAAAAGAGGTCAAGGCATGCACAAGCGAAGTAGCAAGATTGTCTATCTTCTCGAAGATATCAAAGACATCTACTACCGGTACATGGATAAGTTAGCCAAGCTCAAGTAGACTATCATGAGGCTATCCTCACCATCGAAAAGAAAGAAAAGAGACTATCAAAGTACAAGAACTTTATAACATAGAGAAGAAGGGGCACTTAGTCACAAAGCAAAGACTCATTGATATGACTGCTAGATATAGGGAGTCTTGTGCGGTCTCTAAAAAGTTAGAGATCAAGTTAGGCAAGCAGGTCATCCTTGTGACACAGCCTAAGGTTAGTCCTAATGCTAAGCATACATCTAAGAGAACTCAACCACAGAAAGCACGTAAGAAAAACGCTTATCATCATGCTTTCACTTATAGGTTTTCAAAAAAAACCAATTACCTGTCAACACAGAAACAAAGAACACATTTTTAAACTTTCTTACACGTACTGTGGTACACACAGGCAACATATCACAGTATTAGCTAGCAAGAAAGCTTGTTGACAATCAAACACTTTTTGGAGACCTAAAACTAATCAAAATGGACCCTCCAAGAAATGGGTACCAAAGGATTCATCTACTCATTTTGTAGATGGACCCTCAACCCTCTCATGCTAGAAACAAGTAGATTCTCGATAGCGGATGTTCGCGGCACATGACTGGTGATGCATCTTTGTTCGCTATGCTATCGATGAAGAAAGAAGGATACGTCTCCTTCGGAAATAACTTGAGAGGTAATATAATTGGAAATGGCACTGTTGGTATGTCTTCTTACCCAGTAATAAAACGTTTATCTAGTTACAGAATTGAAACATAACCTACTGAGCATAAGTCATTTGGCAGATAATGGTTATGGCATCAACTTTGTAAAAGACAAATGTACTATATATATGTCATTTGGTAATCCCGTATATGACGGGATTATGGAAAATAATATTATTTTTCTTTCTAGAAAGTATTAACAATGCAGGAAGGTGCCTAGTAGTAAATCAAGATGAAAGCTGGCTTTGGCATATGGCTAGGACATGCTAATATGGACACTATCTCACGACTAAGCACCAAGAAGTTTAAAAGGAATCTCTGAGATCACTTTCAAGTGAGACATGGTATGTGTTGACTGTGAAAAGACAAGCCAACTAGGTCTACCTTTAAATCCATCAACGCTGTAAGTACTTCTAGACACTTGCAGTTAATTCATATAGATTTGTTTGGCCTAGTAGATTCGCTAGTCTTGGTGGTAAGCTCTACGCTTTTATTATTGTTGATGATTCTTCTCGTTTTACTTGGGTTTACTTTTTATCAAATAAAAGTGATGTCATTTTTGAATTTCAGATATTTTGTAAAAAGGTACAAAACAAAAAAGGCTTATGATTACTCGTATCCGAAGTGATCACGGTGGCGAATTCGTAAATTCTGATTTCAAAAAGTTTTGTGATGATAGTGGATATTACTACGAGTTTTTTTGTCCTAGAACTCCCCAACAGAATGGTGTTGTAGAGCGAAAGAATCGTACTCTAAGCAAAATGGCTAGAGTCATGCTGAATCAACATAACTTCCTAAATATTTTTGGGCAGAATCTGTTAGCACAGCTTATCATGTTTTGAATATGGTGTTAATTTGACCTATCTCAAAGAAAATACCATATGAGCTTTGGTTTTGCAGGATTCCAAACATTTCTTACTTTAAAGTCATAGGATGTCGCTGTTTTATCCTGAACAACAAGGACAACTTGGAAAATTTTGACTCTAAAGTAGATTAAAGGATATTTTCTTGGATATGCTGCTAAGAGTATTCAATAAAAGATCTATGGCTATTGAGAATCTATTAACGTTACTTTTGATGAGCTCAATAGTCAAAGATCTAGCGACAGTGGTGATGAAGATGCACAGGTTAAATCCAAGTAATCCAATGATACTGCTACCGGAGAGAGCCCTGTGAAAGATCTAACAGAGATTCAAATCTTGGAGATTCCTGCCAGATCATCCAGAGACGCTCATTATAGGCGATATATCTAAAGGTGTAAGTACACGTTCTTCAAATAAAATTACTGATATAAAAACTAATAGCTTTCATATCGCAAGCAGAACCTAAAACAGTAGCAAATGCTTTTGCTGATGAATTTTGGATTGATGTCATACAAGAGGAACTAATCAATTTGAGAGAAACCAAGTTTTGGAACTCATTCCTAAACCTATTGGTCAATCGATAATTGGTACCAAATGGGCGTTCCGAAATAAACTGAATGAGCATGGGCAAGTTCTACAATAAACCACGTCTAGTGGTACAAGGTTATAATCAAGAAGAAGGTATTGATTATGACGAGACATATGCTCCTGTTGCTAGACTAGAAGCTATCCATATATTTGTGTATTTGCATGTTTTATGATTTCAAATTATTTCAAATGGACGTAAAAAGTGCATTTTTAAATAGATACTTGAAAGAAGAAGTTTTTGTGAAATAACCCCCTGATTTTGAAGATTTTCAAAACCTAATCACGCCTTCAAACTTAGAAAAGCACTCTATGGACTCAAAACAAGCCCCTGGCGCTTGGTATGAACACCTACGTGCCTTTCCACTTGAAAATAGTTTTTTAAAAAGAAGAGTTGATACTACTCTGTATATCAAGTCTTTAGATGATGATATTCTTCTTGTGAAAATATATGTCGATGACATCATTTTCGGTTCCACTTACGAAAAGCTCTGTCAAGAATTTGCTAAGTGTATGCATAGTGAGTTTGAGATGATTATGATGGGAGAGCTGAACTACTTTCTAGGACTTCAGATCAAACAACACTCACAGGGAACATTCATCAACCAAGCTAAGTATATGAAGGACTTACTGAAGAAGTATGACTTCGACAACGTAAAGCCTATCGGAACTCTAATGGCTACATCAACCAAGCTTGACATTGATAAAAGTGGAAAACCAGTCGACCAACATAAGTATCGAGGTATGATTAGTAGTTTATTATATTTAACTGCTAGTCGTCCTGATATCATGTTTAGTGTTTGCATCTGTCCAATATATCAAGCTAATCCTAAGGAATCACACTTATGCTCTATTAAGCGTATCTTCCGTTACCTTAAAGGAACTTCTACAACCGACATGTGGTATCCCAAAACCAAATCTTTTGACCTAATCGATTATTCAGATACGTATTTTGCAGGATGCAAAGTAGACCGTAAAAGTAATAGCGGTACGTGTTATTTCCTACGTAAAAGTACCATCGGTTATTCAGATACGTATTTTGTCTCCTGGTTTAGCATAAAGTAAAATTATGTAGCGCTATCAACAACTAAGGCTAAGTATATCGTCGCAGGACGTTGTTGTGCTCAAATTTTATGGATGAAGCAAACCCTAGAAGACTACAATCTGTACTACACAAAGATTTCCATATATTGTGATAACACTAGCACAATTAACTTGACTAAGAATCCTGTTTGTCACTCACGCACAAAGCACATAAAATTCGTCATCACTGTTAACATGATCACCATCATGTCAACCCTAGTTTTCAGAAATGAGGGTAATTTTAAACTTTTGTAATTATAATCATTTAATAATAATATTTAAATTATATTATGATTTTGGTGATTTTTAATCAATTTAAAATATTGAATTGTGATTTTGATGGTTAACTAGTTAAACCCTAGTTTTGCTAAGCCTAGAGACTAACCATGATCGAGGGAGCCTAGTCATGTGATTAGGATGACTAATTATAACTTTTTAGCCTAAGGGTATTTTGGTCATTTTGACTTATTAATGAAAATGAATTTTGATAAATTAATATTCTGTAAATTGAATTGTTAGAGACTAACCTAGAAGCTTAACCTAATCTAGATTAGTCTTAAGGTTAGAATCATGGTTAGAACATTCCTACTAAGTGCCAAGGTTAGTAATATCTAGATATTCCTAAGTAGGATATTTCCCCTTTGAGATATTTGTAAAAAGAAGCCTTAGGACTAATTGAACCAATAGGAAGACTAGAAATTGGGTGGAAGAACCATAGCCACACATCTAGCTATTGCCAAACCCTAATTCCCCTTAGTTGGCCAGCCATACAAGCCCCTCCCTCCTATAAATATCACATTAAGAGCCCTTGCCTCTTTTTGATACCTAAAAAGAACCCTAGTTTGTTCTTTCCTAAACTTCTCCTATTTAATCCAAATTGAGTCCAAATTGAGTCAAATCAATTACATCATCATCCCCAACAGTATAGGAGACTTGTAGAGGCTTGCTAGCAAGGTTTGAGGACATTTGAACCATAGCAAATCAAGAAAGACACCAATTCTAGGCTCTATACATTGAGAGTCCAACTCTCAATAGGTAAACCCTTTTAAACCCATTAAACCCCCAATTTTTCTTCATAGATGCATACATCTAGGTACCATACCCCTGTAGACCAAGTTTGGTAGGATCTCGTGTCCATTTAGTGTCCGTATCGGACACGTATCGGTGTTTTTAAATAAGTGTTTGGTGAAATGCCACATAGGAAATTATTTTAGTAGTTTTCAAAACTAATTATGCATTTTTGTAGCCCTACATATGGGGATTATAGAACCCTAAGACTGAGCACAATTTGAGTTAGATTTCGTGTCCAAATTGGATACACACCTCATGCACGAGACACCGTACGGGGCTCGTGCGGCTCCCCTGCTGTTCGAGTGTCCTAACGGACATGACATGGCACCATGTGCCATGAAACTTCATGGACACGTGGGGGCACCCACTGACATCATGTCCATGAAGTTTCATGAGTCCTCGATGTGTGTGCGCGAAGAAATCACGTGCACACTGTGCATACGTAAAAACGTGCCCTGATACGCACTTCGTGCGTGGACACGCGACTTCGTGGATACGACTCAGGCACCTAGACACATAACCTGACACCCCACCTAGCTACTGACACGAGCACGAGGCTCCTCGTGTCGTGTGTCATGACCTTTTGTGATCGAAACGCTCGCACGAGGCGGCCAGTGCACTATTTTTTTGATACAATGTAAAATCCATGGTTTTGAGACTTCGTGTCCCGATTTCTGGACACGAATAGACGTGTGGACATGTCACATATGTCCTAAATCACTACACACATGTTCCTACTTTAATTTCGAGATTTTTATGTTGTTATTTTAGGTTTTCATTTGAAATATTCATATGAACAATTAAATTCAGTTCTTAGTTTTTTTTGACAGTTTCGAATTAGGTTTTGGTTCCTTTGAGTAGAGCTTGGGTTTTAAATTTAGATTAAATCAACATACAGTGGGTTGATTTTGATTTATAGCTTGTATGTATACATGTATATTATGTTAAATGGAGTTGGATTTGAATGTTAGAAAATCTGAGATCACAATCTCTGTTTCAGTCCACTTGGACATATAATTTCAGTCCCCTTGTTTATCAGTCCAGATTTTTGGATTTGATAACAGTCCATAATATTTGTTTCAGCCCATGGTTTATACCATCAGTCCTCACCTGATATACATGCAGTCCATATACTTTAATATCAGTCCTATGTTTATATATTAACAGTCCCACATATTTACTTGATTTCAGTCCTTGTTAATTGCCATCAGTCCCCAGGTTAATGCAAAACCGTCCTGTTTTATTGTGGTTGCTGTCCACCTTGGACAGGTGTTGCAACAGTCCATCTTATTTATATTCAGTCCACCTGTTATACATGAATTCAGTCCTTGTCTACTTGATTCCAGCCCACTTAATCTCTAATAATTTCAGTCCTATTTTTACATTGATTTCAGCCCCCTTTAACATATTTCAGTCCACACTGTGAACTTGGTTTCAGTCCTTATACTTGCATCTTAATTTCAGTCTATGCATACTTGTATACAGTCCACTCTTGGACTTATGACTTTTCAGTCCATAGCCTATACAAGTACCAATCCACTTATCCCTCCACCATCTCATCCTCCATATCATTATGAGTTAGAGTGTGTTAGTGTGTGTTTGTGAGATGTGAGTTGAGAGTTAGTATTGTGTGTGTGTGTGTGAGTGTCTATGTGAGGATATTGGAAGATATTTTGTTAGAAAGGGTAAGGTGAGTTATGGTATATATTTTTGTTAGAAGTGATATGTTAGTGTAATGTTATGGTAAGGTAAGTTAGAATGTTAAGGTATTGGATATTAAGGATATGGTATTGTGTTAGAGAGGTAAGGTATTAAGATATGGTATTATATTAGAAGTTTGTGTTAGATTGATTAAAGTGTTAGAATGTTTTAAGGTACAGATAATTGCCTAAGTTAAGATAATAAGGTAAGGAGGTAAATTCAAGTTAAGGTAATTAGATAAATACAAGGTATGAGTTAGATAGTTTAAGATGTATTTAGAAATTGATTTTCTTGGTTGGTAATGGTTAGGATTAGTGCTCTTAGCCTAGTTTTAGCCTCGGTTGACGACGGTTGACTGTTTTGACCGAAAGTCAACCAAAAGTCAACTTTAGCTTAAACTTGACTAGAACTTGACCGAACTTGACCAGAGTTGACTAGTTGACCAAAAGTCAATTGTTAGTCAACATTACTCTGGTTTGACCTAGAGTTGACCTAGGGTTAACCAGTTGACAAAAAGTCAACTGTAAGTCAAACCCTTGACCCAGTTTGACCTGGATTGACTTAGAATCATGTAGTTGCATTATAAACTTCCTTTATTACATATTTGAACACATCATAACCTGTATTACCTTATTCTAGGACTTTGTGACTCAGGTTCAGACATCTATTTTTATCAGTTGCACAGGGTATCAGGCGAGTACATTCTTTGATAGTTCTTTCATTTACTTGTCGAATCTGTATTCAGTTCTACTTAGTTCTATTTGATTCTCTGTTACAAACACGATTTGATTTACTGGATCTATTACACATGACACTCATCTATTACTGTTTGGCCTCAAATTCTGGAACCACCACTGGCATCACTTACTGGCATCATTTATGTGCTGGCTAGACTTATACTAGTTTTAGTATCGGATACTGGATTCATTTGTGCTTGTTGGGTCGGAAAATATTAGAGTAAGACATGTAGACATATCCTAATTACTGGAACCACCCCTTTACTGGAATAAACTGAAATGCTAGCCATCCCATACTTGGCCGAGTATGCGATGTGCCTTATTACCTACAACCGTTTACATGTCAATCTCGGTATTTTAAAAACACACTGGTTAGTGTCATACTATCTGGACTCACCCTGGATATACTATCTGGACTCATACTATCTAGACTTACACTAGACTCATACTGTTTGGACTCACTGGGTTTTATACTTGATTTACACCATACCGTCTGGACTTATATCATTATTACTCTAGTTCAGCTAGCTTTTATATACAATCTTCATTGCCATGTTCTTCTGGCTTCTCATCTTTACTTTTCTTGTTCTAACTATTGTTATATTTTTTCATTAACTGTCTAAACCGCAAGTTCATCAATATAACTGTCTATAACTGCTTTATAGTCTTTGTCATTTACTTGGGATTTCTAGATGATTTTGTGCTCGTTCCTGTCCTAACTGGACCTATTAAAAATATTACAGATGGTTGTCCTGAGGATACTTGCCCTACTTGCCTTGGACCCGGAGCTGGACTAGCTACCTTTGGCCCCGACACCCATGAGTGATCGGGAGATTATTTTAGTAGATTTGCTATAGACTTTCATTTGAACTTGTATTGTAATGAGTTGAGATCTTGACTTTGTTTTGAGATTATTTGAGATGTTATTATTTTAGTAGTTTATTACAGTTATTGGAGTTTGGAGTTAGTATGGCTTTGTGATTCTGTGTTATTTTATCGTGCTTAGATTGTGATTGAGTATTATCATATCTTATACTTGTCCTCCATTCGGAGTTGAGTTTTGACAAGTACATTATATATTTGCATGAGTTGTTGTTTAGATAGTAACCTTGTACAGCATTCTACTGTCGATTCTGCGGTATAGGCTGGGCACTGTTACGCATTGTGCCCTTACACAGGGTACGGGTCGTGACACATCAACACCGTATATTTGCTTAGAGTTTATTGACACAGCTCATCAACTAGCAGATATTTTCACAAAACCACTAGCTGAAGACCTCTTTAACTATCTACGTCGAGAGCTAGACATACTTGAATTTTCGGATTCATGATGCATTATATTTAATAAAAATTCTTATAACTTAAACCTTGATATTTATTAATCAAAGTTGTTTTGGGTACAAGCCGAAAGGGTCCTTCTGTCATACAGGTGTAAATAGCCTGAAGCGACACCATGTACTAGTCTTCGGACTACCGCTAGCTGGGATCCGTCCTCTACAACTAACCTAAAGTAATGAACATTATTAAATGGAGAAGTTTAAAACATATCAAGTATATTTATTATTTATTTTGTATTTATGAACTAGGAAATACAAGTGGCCGAACTCTGACCGAACTCGGGCTAAGTTCGGGCCGAGTTCGGTAGGCATTGGTTCAATTTTCCAGAACTGCTGTAGCCGGCCCTAACCCTATATAAACCCCACTTTCCTCCATCTTCCTCTTCATACTGCCACCCGAAAGTCCATCTAAAACCCTAGTTTCTTATTCGTAATCTCTCATCCTTCTTCAATCCTTAGGTCTACGAAGCTCGGAAGGTGATCTCCTCCATCCTTATCTTCATTCCTTTGAGGTATCTCTTTTTCTTCTCTTCGTTATTTATCTATGGATCCCAAACTCCATAAGAGAAAGAAAGTAGCTTCTCAAGCAGGTTCATCTTCAATTTCGGAGTATGAACCTGTTAGCTTTTTTAGTCCCGTTCGTCCAACTGACGAAGAGGATTATGATTCTGTATTTTTTCCATATTTGGAATTCTCAGAATCTTGGTTCCATAATTTTTTGGTAGAGATATTTGTCCAGGGCGCTCCGTAAATTTTTACTATATTTTCGGAATACGGTCCTACTTTTGAAAGACTTTGCCTCCATGACTTCTTTGAAACTGCTGACAACATCTATGACAATGCTGTCCGTATATTCTATTGTAATATGCAAGTTAGGGATGACGGTAGCATTTAATTTTGTGTTGTTGGCTATGAGATTGAATTCAACTCAACTGACGTTAGTGAGTACTTTCACATGCCAGATGTTGGCGAAACGTTGGTTGATATTAATCATGTTTAATTCCCTGAAGGTGTAACCTTTGATTCGTTTAAGGCAGCAATGTGTCACCCTAGACCTGTTCCTCGAAATGTAGGGTGTACTCAAAGCACCTTAATCAAAAAATTTATGAATTACATCGCTTTGTCTTCTCCGCTTTGCTTCCCAAGATGGGATCTTCTGACGAGATCACATTTTATAAAATATCTGCGATGTATCATCTGCATTTTGGTGTTCCATTCTTTATTCCCAAGACCTTTATGACTATGATGATCAGTTGCAGGAGTGTGGGGCGTAACCTTTTATACCCCATGCATCTAGCAGTTATCTTTAGAAGATTCAACATCAATATTGAATTGTGTCGTTATTCTTCTACATCTTCTGAGCTGACTAGATCTAGGACATATCCTAACCCACCTCCTCTAGCCGGTACTAAGCCTGCTCCTGTACCTGCTGATGATCCTGATGCTCCTGCTCCAGCTGCTCCTGGTCCAGGATTTGATCTGCAGTTCTTTCAGCGATTTGATGACTTTGTCACTCTCTCTGAGCAACGTTATCATCGCTTTGATGAGTTTGTCACCCTCTCGGGACAACGTCATCAAAGTTATGTTGATGCAGAGTTCCGACATACCTCACAGGCTCAGGTGTTGAGGAAGAGCATCGCTGATCTACACTGGAGTTTAGCGCAAGACCCTACACATCCAGTTCATATAACCCATCATCCCAGTTTTGTTGGACCGAGGTTTGATGATCCGACCACCTTCAGAGACTTTGATCCAACCACTGCTTACTTCGATCCACAGCCTCCTACTCCTCCTGCTGTTGATGACGAACAAATGTGACGTGGGCTTCCAATTTAGTGTTTTTGAGTTTTATTTGCTAATGATGATGATTATTGTAGCTACATTTTGTACCAGTCGAAACTGTTATAGTTAGACTATATCTAGTATTCTAGTAGTCATAAACTCACATAGTTATAACTTTTTATGCATGTCTGATGTACTTTGGCTTCGGCTTAGTTCATGTTATTTTAGTATTTTAGTTCACTGCTACTAGTTCTACTTATGCTGTGACTTGTATATTATGGATATTACTCTGTTTGTTTTCTTTGTCTATGTATTTTGGATAAATTATTGGCTTCACACATTATGGGGTAGCTACACATTTTGTACATGACAAAGGGGGAGACGAGCAATACCAAAATTTAATTTCAAACGATGAATCAAAGTACGAGTCATGTATATTATTTCAAAGTTATATATTAGCTATATTTTGGTATAGACTCAAGTTTGTCAATTATCAAAATAGGGGAGATTGTTGGCCCCTTGCCTAATGGTCACACCAAATTTTTATAATCAACAATGACTTAAGTCGATACACAAAATATATAAACTGTTACTAAACATTTCAGGTCAATAAAACCAATATCAAAGAAGAATGTACTATATCCACAGCAAGCATTCAAGTCATCATCCAAAAGCCAATTGTAATGGAATCCAGATCGAGTCATTTTTATATTTATTTTGTATTTTATCCTTTATCGAGCATAGTAAAATAAATGTAAAATTGATTGGATATTACTGGCTTAGGTTAACTCCAGTCCTTTTTTTTCAAAAAGCCTAACTATTTTTGAAAGCTCTACGTATCCAAATAGCCCACAAACCCTATACAAATTTGGACCCAAAATCTGTGTTCTGAAGTGACAGAACTCAGACATAACTCTGACCGAGTTCAGTCCGAGTTCGGTCAACCCAAATTCAAATTTTAGTTGCCTCCAAATCTGCGTACAACGTTCGTTTGTCAGATCTTCGCATCATAACTTTGCCAAAACTTTGTCCGAGTTCGGCCAGAAAAAACACTTATAAATAGAAGAGAATTTTTCATTTCTAATCACTCATTCACTCTTCTCTCTATCTATTTCTAAAATATTTTTTTGTGATCTAAAGCTTTCACATTCCACCTATACATCTCTTAGGCAAAGCCAGTAACATCTGTTCGATTAAGAGTCTTTGGTTTACAGAATTGTAAAAGAGGTTTTTTCAAGTTCAGAAAACATCTCAGTTTTTGGAGCCATTCGTGTGCTCGTTACCAAGCACGGTGTTGTGAAGTCGGTCGTGCACTTGTCACCAAGCACGATATTGTAAAGAGATGGCAAGCTCTCATTTAGCTTGCAAATAATAGATTAACAGTGGGCAAGAGTACCTGCGACTAGAAACCAGTATATATCGTAGTGTTCACTAAGGGAAACCAGTATATATCACGGTGTTCACTGAGTTAGATCTTCTATCTATTGCTGCATTTATATTACTGTCTCTTTATTCCTTCCATAGTTGTAAACTACTTAAAAAATTTAATTGGTGATTATTTCTGCTGCACTCTCACACACTTTATTCACCCTCCTCTAGAAGTGCTCAATGGTCCAACACGACCGACTCCAGAAGGCGATTAAAAAATGTAACATTTTCTAAAATTTAGCCTTCGATACAACTCTTCAAAACCAAACTCTAGATTAAACATAAACTATACTGGCTTGGCTAATAGTAGTATAGGTTAGATTTAAAAGTGTTGCTCGTAGAAAACACTTTAAATGGAATAGAGAAAAGAATGAATGAGTTATTTAAAAATGTGAAAGTTCCTCTCTATTTAAAGTGTTTTTGTAGACCGAATTCGGGCAGTGTTCGGATCCAGAAATCTCGCATTCAAACGTTGGATGCAGATATCAAAGGAATTCAAAAATATGTTGAAACTGCTCTGACCGAACTCGGGCCGAGTTTTGGCCGAGTTCTGCCTAAGTTTTGGCAGAACTGTTTGGGCCAATTATGATGGGTTTTGGGATACTTTTTATTATGGAATTTGGATAGGAATTTTTGGATAGGCAGGCTCTATTTTTGTGGACGAAGAATAGCTAAGCCAGTACCGATACTGATCAATCTTACATATTTTTTCTATACTCAATAAAAATAAAATTATAGAAGAAATATGTAAAAATCTTGATCTTGATTCCATTGCTTTTGGTTCTTGATGATGACGAGATGTTTGTAGCTTGTAGCAGTAGTAGGTGCAGACTTTCTGGCTTGAAACCTGTAGCTGTATTTATATTTTTCGTATCGACCAAAGTTGATGTTGATTATCAAAATCAGGTATGATCATGACCAGTGGGCTAACAATATATATATATATATATATATATATATATATATATATATATATATATATATATATATATATATATATATATATATATATTTTATATATATATATATATGGTTCCATATACATACTTATATGGCTACTAAATTTTTAGTTATCAAATTAAATCTTTAACTTATATACATTCATGTTGTGAGTGTATGTGTGAAAATTGCTCGGTAATCCTAACTGTAATAATTATCTAAATATTTTTTAATATGAGGTTTACATAATACATGTTGTGATGATTAGGAATAAAAACTTATCCACTCCATCCAGTATATCACTGTATTATTGTTGACCTTTGTTTATCGTCCTTTATCATAATAGATCAATGTTATATGATCATCAAATATCTATCTTTCTGGTGTAAGGCTACTATCATATTTCAAGTTTTATTTCCTTGTTCGATGTCCTGATTGCATATTGTCAAAGTAAGAGTTTTCTCGAAACTCTATAAAATTCCTATAATGGCTTATATCTAGTTATAGGTACAATGTTTCATCTAATTATTTTAGCCTAAGGAGATACTTGAGTCCTATTGCTACTATCCTTCATATTGGTACTCTAAACTAGTTGGGAACTATAACTCACTTTAAAATCTAATTGTGTTTTCTTCCAAGTCGTATTCTCAATCATTTTAATCATTATGATCGAGAAATATATAGTATCCGTCTAACCAAACTATATGAATCCCGCAAAACTTCTATTCAAAACTCTATCTAGCTTAAAGGGTAGCATCACTACAAAAATACTACAAAATAGCGATGAAAGTTTTCGCCGCTATTTGGACATATTTTGCGACGAAAATAGTGATAGTCTCTAATACTCTTTATGTACCAGATAGGAACTGCATCATAATAGCGACTAAAAAAATTATTCGTTGATCCGTCGCTAATTAGTCACTTTTCTATCGCTAATAAATTTTTTTAGATTTTTGTCCTTGTTCTGTCACTCATCCATCATTGGCAGTCGTTGTTCCGTCGCTAACTTGGACATTTTTTTCAGAATCAAATATTTTATGCTCACACAACCTGTAACACGATATATATAAAAAAGACCATATCCAAACATCCATAACCATACACATTGTTATTTTCAAAACAAATCTAGATGGAAGAACGATCAGAATTTAGAGATCACTTGTAAATAAATTTGCTCTCTATTCTGATATAGCAACTGTCAGACGCAGAGACCTCTTGCAAATAAGTTTACTCTCCTAATTTTCTTTGCCATTCGGAGAAGAAGAAGAAAGAAGAAAGAAGAAAGAAGAAAGAGAGAAAGGCAACTCTGTTGGGGTGATGAAGATCACCGTTGCTCAAAGCAAGGTTTCCCCAACCGCGATCTGCTCCCAGCAACCAACAAGTTCTGAAGGAACTTCTAGAACACCCGCCATCACCTCCTTTACGAACTAGTCGAACTCCTTTGGAATCTGAATGCAGCGACCACACAACTCTCTTCGTCTCTCAATTTTCAAGTAAGTTCTCAAAGGAGGCACGAAAAGAGTATTTACAGAGTTGGGTGGAAGCCCTAACCCTAATCCTGGCCGCCAACCAATTGCTAAACGATACAAGTGAATCATAGAAATATATAACTGAATTGAATTCAAATTTCACAAAAAATGATCTGAATAATCGACTCAATCTTTCCATACCCGCTAAAATATGCCAATCATCTTAATTAACCGCCAACAACACTTATGTACACAACAGCCCATTAGCCCATGTGCCTGCGTGCACAATCACCCAATAGTACAAGCGCACATGCCTACATGTACGCAGCAGCGCAAGCAAGCGACACCATAGCGGCGCGTGCGCACATACGCATAAATGCGCAAACGAGCACATCGCACGCAGGCCGCACAAGCCCCTATGATGCTCCCGTTGCATGCAACTGCGCTGGCACCCACGCATGTGCCCGCCCAAGCACCGAGCCCATGCGTCTAGCGCATGTGTAACGCCCAGTCCCAAAATCATATAAGACTAAGTACGCAAACATGCCAGCTGTAGATATACAAAGAATACTCCAATGTATGGAATCCTCGTATAAATACATAAGCTGTAAAATGTAGAGAACCAAGACATGCTAAATTTCATCCACAAATATATAAAGAATAAAGATAGAATCAACTTGAATAGTTATGGTACAATCGTTGGGCGGAGACAAAGTCCACTACCAACTATCTCAATGAAATAGATGTACAAGAAAGCGATCGATAAAATGACAAAACGAACCAAGAGCAATCATCTTCGAGAAATAGAGAAGGTCACGGCCTTGGCTAGAACACCTGCAAAAAATTATGAAAGCACACACCTGGAGAGATCACTAGGTCCTCAGAGTGACGTAACAAGATACATAAAAACAATACCATAATGAACTGTAAATGAAACATGACAAAGGAAAGACCATACGCTCCAACATAATGGAACCTAACCATCTAGGTGTAATGCAAGTCGAAAACTATACTGGAACATATAAGTGGGTAGGAATAAAGCATAGCATCCGCTAGAGGCTTTAGCATGAACTAGTATACGTCTCTGACCGTATTTGACGCGTGGTCAGGGCCGTGCAATGGATATATCCCCTAGTCCATACTTTTCATCGCTAGCATACCTCCTGACCGTATCTGATGTGTGGTCAGGGCCGTGCAATGGATATATCCTCTAGCGATACACCCATAACAGGGAAACCATGAACCCATAACCGGGCAACTAGAAGGCTGTAGGCTAGCTCATACGTCCCAGTAGTTTTCCCCGCCCAAGTATCACACAAGTCATCTCCATGGCTTGGCGATTCATATCTCTATGCAAGTCGCTACCGAGACTCCGCTAATCCATAAATGAACCGATACACGAACTGCCCATATCGGTAGCAAGTCGAATACGTAGGTTCGTGCCAACTCCATGGTCCACACTCTTGTGTCGTGTATGAGACGTGTTAACAGGTTAAAGAAGTTATGAAGTATAACTTCAACACAGCGAAAAAGTTAGCTACCACATATGGTCCACACACACACGCACACACACAAACATCGATATACATATCGATGGCACCCAAGTCATACTTGGACACACTCTTACTAATGTAAAACACTAGCAACATATAAAATATCATGAATCAAATATAAGTACAAGATGGCAAGGTATCTTGCCTGGTGTGTCGCTTGGTGGTGCGATGTTCTGTTATGTCCCAATACTCTAATAGCCATGATCGAGAATTCATGAGAAGTAGAAACGCACAATCAGTCGTGATCAATGATGATAACCGAGGGGAGTTTGTGGAAAAATTTACTCATAATACTTTTTAGAAAATATTTATACGAATTTTGAAACTAGTTGTTATTAGTCTAACATATACTTTCGCAAGTATTTATAAAAACTAGAAATCCGTATATAAATTTGGTAACTACTTTTATTTAGAAAAATATATAAAAATCATAATCTAGAAAAATTATTCGTGGTCAAAACTATAATTAAATTTTATTTTAGAAATAAATAAATTAAACTCAATTTTAGAATACCATAAAATATTTTGGTAATATACTTTTAGGCCAAGACAAATATTATATTTGTTATACTAATAATTTGAAAACTATTATCTAAATCTCTTTTCCATATCAATAAAATTTACAATCTAATAATATTACTATACAAATATTTATACTGTAAACTCAGTAGAATAACATAATAATAATAATAATAATAATTATTATTATTATAATAATGAATATGATAATAATAGTAATAATAATAATACAAACTCTAATTAAAAATAATAACAATAATGATAATAATAATAAGAATAATAGTTATAATAATAATAACAATAATAAACATAATATAATTCCAACGCTTATACGGTTCTTCCCCAAATTCACAGTAAGCAAGAGAGAGAGAGAGAGGTGTGGGAAGAAGAGGAAAAGTGGGAAAACTCACCGGAGTTAGGCGCGCCGCGGCGGACGCAGGAGAATTCTGGTCGGGGAGCGGAGGGGTCTCGCCGGCGCGTTGCTGGTCACTGTGGACCCTGACGTCGGCTCCAGGTGAGGACGGAGGTCGGCGGCCACAGCAGATGTGGTGAAGCCGCGGAGGCATCTGGCCTGGCTGCGGCGGTCTGGCCGCTCGGCGGCTCGCAGAGGAGCGACACCTGAAGTACAACGGAGGATTCCACATGGATCGGAGTTCGCCATGCCGCTGGTGACGGTCGGCATCTGGAGTGGAGGGGTTTCACCGAGGCGACGGCTCGAATCTCGCCGGTGAAGCCATCGACGGTGGCTCGAGCGCGTCCGTGGCGACGAGAGGGCTGCTCGACTGGAGGAGACTCGATGGGGCTCATTGCGGAGCACAGCGCCACCGACTGGACATCGGCGCAGCAGCGGTGGGGCGGTCATTGGCTCCAGTCGGCACTGCTCTGCGAGGGTCGCGGCCGGAGAAGGCTGCAACGGGAAGTCTCGCGGCGGCTGGCCGAGATGAGGTCGGGATCAGGTCGGGCGGTCGTTGGACATCGCCGGAGGAAGCTGAGGTAAGGGTTTTTGATTTACTGTGTTTCCTGAAGATGGATCGGGTTGGTGTCGGTCTCGGAGATGAACCTAGTGGTTGACAGGGGTGGCGGAGAGGCCGCGGCAACGGTTGGATGGTGTGTGGCGATGTTGCGGTGCTGTAGATGATTGTGGAGGGATGCCGGGCGAGGCGGAGCGAGGTTGGTGGAGGTACTGGAGAGGTCGGGGTATTGTGGTGGTGATGACGGGGACGATATGGTGGATGCGGTGCTGCTAATTCGGGCCAGGACGGCTGTCATGGCGGAGGCGGCAGTATCGGGAGTTAGTCGAAGTTGGAGGGCACGAGCGGGGGACAGAGGGCGGTAGTCTGATTGTGACGGGGTGGCGGGGACAGCACGGGCTTTGGTTTGAGGTTTTAGGTGAGTCCGTGTCGAGGAGTGTCCGACACGGTAGGGATGAGTTGATGGAGATATCGTGTCCGGGTTTGTCGGACACGATGATGAGCTGTACATGTAATAGAAAATAGATAGTGGATGGGAAGAAGGGGACATGGACACGATGCACATCTGGTTGTGGAGAGAATTATAGAGGAGTACCTCTCCTTTTATAGGAGGTGGGAATTCCCAGTTAGATAAGGACTTGCAATAGTTTAAACCCCGATGGATAATTCCATCTTTTATTTTAAAAAACTTTAAAAATTATTTAATCAATTCTAGATAAAACCTTCACTTAATTTAAAGTCTATTTGAAATAAATTCTCCTCAAATTTAAATTATCGTATTTAATCAAATATCAAATCAAACTAAATTTTAAACATCTTTTTCGTAAATATTAAAAATATAATAATATTGAATTTCGAAAATCATGATAATTACTTTAATATTTGAAATATATTTTTATAAATAATTAAACTAATTAGAATTAGTTTTCGAAAATCGAGTGGGCATGAAATAAATTTCATGTCTCTCTTGAACAAAAATAGTTTCCGGAATTACTACTTATATTTGCACTATTTAATAAAAATAATCATTTTTAAATAATGCTTGCCAATACGCGACGCGATGCAATAATACAAATATTTAAGTACTTATTTTTCTATACGAAAATCTTTTAATAAAATATTTTATATGAATATACATACTAACTCGTAATTTCGCACGCGGCGTACAAATTCGAATAACGCGAACTCGTACGCGACGTACAATTACGACTAAAAATCAATACCAAATTAATTTAGAAAAAAATCATAGTAGAAATTTTGGGGCTTTACATCCTACCCAACTTACAAAAATTTTGTCCTCGAAATTTAGGAATAGGTAGGGTTGAGAAGATAGGGAAGATAAGATCAGAACGAGGCAAATAATGACGTTCAACACAAGCATGCAATTCGTAAGTAATGTTCTCGTTATCTACGAAAAATATCTCACGGCTACGAAACCGAATGAGGATTGCTAGTTAACACAATGAAATAAGGAAGAATTAAGGTTTAAAGTATAATCATGATACGACATAGAATAAGGAGACAAGGGATCGACTAGATTAAGGACAATTAATTGAGAGAATATAGTCATCTAGGTTTAGTGTTGAATAATTCTCGAGTTCCGAGAAGGTTGTGAAGCTGAATATAAGGTCGAGAAAAGGACGAGGAACTCAAGGTATGGATAAAGTTATATTGGTAGGTCAGTGGCTAACTATCTCTGCGTATACACAACTTCATGGTCATAGAAGAATAGTTTGGCCAATCAATCAGGTACATGCCCCATCCAGAATAGGTAACAGACGAAGGCCATCACAGTCCAAGGAAGATGATTTGAATTCCAATATGTGGTTCAAAGGCGATTGGATAATTCAAAGAGATTTGTCAAGGCAGTCGTGGATGAGCCTCTAGGGCAAGTTTATCTATGTTCTCATCCATGTAAATGATATACGAAAAGCGAACCAAGTGCAATAGGTTGATCAGACCATCATGCACCGGTTCTATTAGACAATATGTTAGTGGGAGCGACCCAATAAAACATGTCATGATCAAGCTTGATAAGAAAATAAGCTTGCAAAATGTTATGCAAAGTTAGCATTATAAGATAGTCAAAGTATAAGTAAGGGACCATGATAAAAGAAATTAAATAGAATGTGGGAGTTCATGAGATAATGTTAACACACAAAATAAATGACCAAGTTAAAGCACGAAATAAGATAATTTAGGAATCTCATAGATTAAGGTAAAGTAAGTTAGGGAGACAGTTTCTAGAGAGAAAATAGTCTCTTAGATAAGGGTATGGTCAAGGGAATGATCCTATTTATTTCTAAGTGTCAACGATCAGACTATCACGAATAAAGGTCTAGAATGAGATATCTTCACATAGTTTGGCAGATGACTTAACTAACTCGAGTATATACAACTATCATGGCAATTAATGAGGAATACTTGTATCCCATTAGGATGACTTGCTTGCTTCTTGGTCCTCTACCAATATATGATCTAATTTCAAATTTCAAGTTCCTCAACAGTTTCGAAATACTATCTCAAGATACTCCATCAAATTTTTAATCATAACTTTAAAGTTTAATTTCTTTTAAATAATTTCCAAATATCCTTCATCATATCTAATGCAGCACAACTAAACTCTCATAATAAGACATCACTTTTAAAATTTTCAATTCTCAAATGTACCTCGAGATAAACTCTTAGCCTATTTCATTAATCGCAATCATGTAACTCAAATTAAATCTCTCTTTTTTTTACCAAAATTTAAATATTCATAATCAAGGCTTTAAACTTGAAATCTAATTAACTTTATAAATCATAGATCATATTACACAATTTAAAATTTAAATTTTTCCTTCAAAGTCGCTTTCATATCCTCCAAATATTAAAAAAAAATTTTACCATCATCACTTCAACTCAAAATTAAATAAACTTATAATTCGTACGACTCAATTTAAAACCTCAAGCTCTCTCAAACTAAACTTTCGTCTTCTCTAGTTGTTTAAAAATCATAATTAAAACTCCTTAAATAAACTTTATAATATTACAATCCAAACTTTTAAAGTTAACCGTAAATCATGCGTCACAATTTAAAAACTTAAGTTATTTCTCAATGGATTTCATATCCCTAATAAATCATAACTATTTCACCATTTCAAAAAAATTCGTAAATCAAAAATTTGTTTTCTCGCTCCAGCTATCCTCTTGTGTATACCACCTTGTAATAATAAAATTCTAACTACTCTTTGAAGGCGGTAATATGCTACTACCCAACTTGAAATTAACTAATCCTTAAGATCATATCTCTAGGAAAAATAAATACCTTTATACTCAAATATAACCTCAATGGATATTATTTGTCAATATAATCCTCCTAGCCATAGGGTTGACCAATAAGTATATAGTAGTGTAGTCATCTTTCTAACCATGTTTAAGCACGAGATGATAGGGTGTTGGTAGAAAGAGTTCAGGCAAGATGCAAAAATCAAGGGAAGCCACGGGAGTCAGAATATGGAAATTAAGGAAGGTCAAGAAAGGTGATCAAGTATGTGGATGAGATTCCTAGATTCTAATCCTATATTGCAGGCCCGCTCGGTACAGTCATGTAACCAAAACGGCAAACTAGACCTGCATGGGCCACCACAAAAACATGTAACGCCCCAGTCCCAAAATCATATAGGACTAAGTACGCAAACATGCCAGCTGTAGATATACAAAGAATACTCCAATGTATGGAATCCTCGTATAAATACATAAGCTGTAAAATGTAGAGAACCAAGACATGCTAAATCTCATCTATAAATATATAAAGAATAAAGATAGAATCAACTTGAATAGTTATGGTACAATCATTGGGCGGAGACAAAGTCCACTACCAACTATCTCAATGAAATAGATATACAAGAAAGTGATCGACAAAATGACAAAATGAACCTAGAGCAATCATCTTCGAGAAATGGAGAAGGTCACGGCCTTGGCTAGAACACCTGCAAAAAATTATGAAAGCACACACCTGGAGAGATCACCAGGTCCTCAGAGGGACGTAACAAGATACATAAAAACAATACCATAATGAACTGTAAATGAAACATGACAAAGGAAAGACCACACGCTCAAACACAATGGAACCTAACCATCTAGGTGTAATGCAAGTCGAAAACTATACTGGAACGTATAAGTGGGTAGGAATAAAGCATAGCATCCGCTAGAGGCTTTCGCATGAACTAGTATACGTCTCTGACCGTATCTGACGTGTGGTCAGGGCCGTACAATGGATATATCCCCTAGTCCATACTTTGCATCGCTAGCATATCTCCTGACCGTATCTGACGTGTGGTCATGGCCGTACAATGGATATATCCTCTAGCGATACACCCATAACAGGGAAACCATGAACCCATAACCGAGCAACTAGAAGGCTGTGGGCTAGCTCATACGTCCCAGTAGTTTTCCCCGCCTATGTATCACACAAGTCATCTCCATGGCTTGGCTATCCATATCTCTATGCAAGTCGCTACCTAGACTCCGCTAATCCATAAATGAATCGACACACGAACCGCCCCTATCGGTAGCAAGTCGAATACGTAGGTTCGTGCCAACTCCATGGTCCTCACTTTTGTGTCGTGTATGAGACGTGTTAACAGGTTAAAGAAGTTATGAAGCATAACTTCAACACAGCAGAAAAGTCATCTACCACATATGGTCCACACACACACGTACACACACAAACATCGATATACATATCGATGGCACCCAAGTCATACTTGGACACACTCTTACTAATGTAAAACACTAGCAACATATAAAATATCATGAATCAAATATAAGAATAAGATGGCAAGGTATCTTGCCTGGTGTATCGCTTGGTGGTGCGATATTTTGTCATGTCCCAATACTCCAATAGCCATCATCGAGACGTAGGGGTCCAAAATTCATGAGAAGTAGAAACGCACAATCAGTCGTGATCAATGATGATAACCGAGGGGAGTTTTTGGGAAAAATTACTCATAATACTTTTTAGAAAATATTTATACGAATTTTGAAACTTGTTGTTATTAGTCTAACATATACTTTCGCAAATATTTGTAAATACTAGAAATCCGTATATAAATTTGGTAAATACTTTTATTTAGAAAAATATATAAAAATCATAATCTAGAAAAATTATTCATGGTCAAAACTATAATTAAATTTTATTTTAGAAATAAATAAATAAAACTCAATTTTAGAATACCATAAAATATTTTGGTAATATACTTTAGGCCAAGACAAATATTATATTTGTTATACTAATAATTTGAAAACTATTATCTAAATCTCTTTTCAATATTAATAAAATTTACAATCTAATAATATTACTATACAAATATTTATACTGTAAACTCAGTAGAATAACATAATAAGAATAATAATAATAATAATAATAATAATAAATATGATAATAATAATAATAATAATAATAATACAAACTCTAATTAAAAATAATAATAATAATGATAATAATAATAAGAATAATAGTTATAATAATAATAACAATAATAAACATAATGTAATTCCAACGCTTATATGGTTCTCTCCCAAATTCACAGTAAGTAAGAGAGAGAGGTGTGGGAAGAAGAGAAAAAGTGGGAAAACTCACCGGAGTGAGGCGCGCCGCGGCGGACGTGGGGGAATTCTGGCCGGGGAGCGGAGGGGTCTCGCCGGCGCGTCACTGGTCACTGTGGACCCTGGCGTCGGCTCCAGGTGAGGACGAAGGTCGACGGCAGCAGCAGATGCGGTGAAGCCGCGGAGGTATCTGGTCCGGATGCGGCGGCCTAGCCGCGCGGCGGCTCGCGGAGGAGCGGCGCCTGAGGTGCGGCAGAGGATCCCACATGGATCGGAGTTCGCCATGCCGCTGGTGACGGTCGGCATCTGGAGTGGAGGGGTTTCGCCGAGGCGGCGGCTCGAATCTCGTCGGCGAAGCCATCGACGACGGCTCGAGCACCTCCGTGGCGACGAGAGGGCTGCTCGGCTGGAGGAGACTCGATGGGGCTCGTCGTGGAGCACAGCGCCACCGACTGGACACCGACGCAGGAGCCGTGGGGCGGTCATTAGCTCCAGTCGATACTGCTCTGCGCGAGTCGCGACCGGAGGAGGCTGCAACGGGGAGTCTCGTGGCTGCTGGCCGAGATGAGGTCGGGATCAGGTCGGGCGGTCGTTGGACGTCGCCGGAGGAAGCTGAGGTGAGGGTTTTTGATTTACTGTGTTTCCTGGAAATGGATCGGGTTGGTGTCGGACTCGAAGATGAACCTAGTGGTTGACAGGGGTGGCGGGGAGGCCGCGGCAGCGGTTGAATGGTGTGTGGCAATGTTGCGGTACTGCGAATGTTTATGGAGGGATGGCAGGCGAGGTAGAGCGAGGTTGGTGGAGGTACTAGAGAGGTCAGGGGATTGTGGTGGTGATGACGGGGACGATATGGTGGATGCGGTGCTGCTGATTCGGGTTAGGACGGCTGTCGTGGCGGAGACGACAGTGTCGGGACTTAGTCAAAGTTGGAGGGCACGAGCGGAGGACAGAGGGTGGTAGTCTGATTATGACGGGGTGGCGGGGACAGCACGGGCTTCGGGTTGAGGTTTTAGGTGAGTCTGTATCGGGGAGTGTCTGACACGGTAGGGATGAGTTGTTGGAGATATCGTGTCCGGGTTTGTCGGACACGATGATGAAATGTACATGTAATAGAAAATAGATAGTGGATGGGAAGAAGGGGACACAGACGCAATGCACATCTGGTTGTGGAGAGAATTATGGAGGAGTACCTCTCCTTTTATAGGAGGTGGGAATTTCTAGTTAGATAAGGACTTGCAATAGTTTAAATCCCGATGGATAATTCCATCTTTTATTTTAAATAACTTTAAAAATTATTTAATCAATTCTAGATAAAACCTTCACTTAATTTAAAGTCTATTTAAAATAAATTCTCCTCAAATTTAAATTATCGTATTTAATAAAATATCAAATCAAACTAAATTTTAAACATCTTTTTCATAAATATTAAAAATATAATAATATTAAATTTCAAAAATCATGATGATTACTTTAATATTTGAAATATATTTTTATAAATAATTAAACTAATTAGAATAGTTTTTGAAAATTGAGTGGGCATGAAATAAATTTCATGTCTCTCTTGAACAAAAATAGTTTTCGGAATTACTACTTATATTTGCACTATTTAATAAAAATAATTATTTTTAAATAATGCTTGCCAATACGCGACGCAATGAAATAATACAAATATTTAAGTACTTATTTTTCTATACGAAAATCTTTTAATAAAATATTTTATATGAATATACATACTAACTCGTAATTTCGCACGCGATGTACAAATTCGAATAACGCAAACTCGTACGCGGCGTACAATTACGAATAAAAATCAATACCAAACTAATTTAGAAAAAAAAATCATAGTAGAAATTTAGGGGTTTTACAGCATGCGACTTGTGCATAAGACAAGCGAATGATTACAACAACAAAGCACAAAGTGCCATGCGCCGATGCCGACGTGTTAAGTACAAAGTGCGCAAATAAAGTTCCACTTTGCGCCCTTGAGCCCGAGTCTAAGCCTGAGCCCGAGCCTGAGTCCGATTCCGAGTCCGAGTCCGTGTCGCTTTGGGGCTTAGCTCCTTAGGGAATAATCCTATGAGCATGACAAAAAGTATAAATGCTTCATTGAATAGTTAAACCTTTTTACTACTAGAAAACACTACTATATAGCACCCATGTGATGCACCGCACCTCATGTGCACATCCCAACACAAGCAAAGCTTTATATAGAGATACTTACACTTTGGTGTGAGCAATATGGGACTATCTTTCTAGTCTCCAAAGGAAAAAACACCAACAAGCCTCATATATCTCTTTATATATGGGTTGAGCGTTTCCTACAGTGACTGCCCATCATGTATTCGGATAGATGTCGCTACGACTTGAATCTTTTCGCATGGGTTAAATAACAACATGATATAAGAATGGACTAAGTTCTGAATTCTACAGCATAGCTGTAATTCGTTCCACTCACATAATGACATCAACTGTGCTTCTGGATGCATATTAAAGGCCCTGTGCCAGCGTGGTTTCAGTGTATGTATATTGGGCGTCTATAAGGTTTCCCTCAGAGACGGCCTATACCTATATCTATACACTCTAAGTGAGTTCTTTTAAAGAGTCTTGGCATGAAGTCTTTCGCATCCTCGCGGTGCAATGCCGCTATAACATGGCCCAAAGCCGAGGCTATACCTCATGTGGTGTCATACCACTATAGCATGAGGCGTAGCCTCTTTGTAGTGCCACCCAGCGTGTGAGGACCCTAATTTTTGAGAAATATTTTTTTATTTTATTTTATATGATTTCTATTTATTAGATTATATTTTTATCCTTAATTATGACTATATATATACTTTTTCGTGTCTTTGATTTTTGGAGCACAAGACATGCCCATCTCTTGAAATATCCTTCATATATTTTGTAGTAGATAGGCTGACCTTCAATTTGGTATATCATGTCCCATCCAAACTTGTCCCCTAACATCCTTTTGACTTCGTGCACCTTCAGGTCAAATTTAGGCCAATTGATTATTTACCGTAATTCTAGACCTAACTTCCAACTTGAGTTAATGACTCGACATTTATCAAAACCATTTGACCCAATATATGGTTTTCACCCATTTTGAGTCTACGACACGCATGCCAAGGGTATGCCACTCAATCGAGTTCCCATGTGCTATTTATTTGCGAATGGCACGAGAGACTCATGGGTTGACTTTTTGAGTTCGATTTGATTAGAAATATATTTGGACCCTAACCTAACCAATCCCACCTGGTAGCAAGCCATGTTAGGTTGCCACGACTTAGTAGAATTGTTATAAATTTATTTTAGGATGTTATATAGTCAAATAGATTTAAATTCAATTTTGTATATATATGATTATATTTATAATTGCCTAATATTATATATAATTATGGCCTTTGGCATGGTTAAGTTTGAGATGCATATCGAGTAGGAATTTTTGTACGGCTAGTGTAGTCGTGTGCCTTGACTAGTGTATTAGTCATGGTAAGGTAGGCCTAGCCATAGCAGTGTTCCGACTAGAAAAACTAGTCAAAGTTGTGACTTGACCCTATAAGTAATTTAAATATTATTTATTAAGACTTTTAGGAAACTCAGTTATACCCACTAGTCGAAGGTTGACCCAATTCAAACCCAAACCCATGTAGACATGTAGTGCATCCAAAGATGTCCATATAGGTATATATTCATTGTATACATATATATTTCTTATTTTATGGGCTATTAAAAGTATATATATATATATATATATATATATATATATATATATATATATATATATATATATATATTTTATATATATATATATATATATATATATATATATATATATATATATATATATAAAATACATATGTCATTTGATATTAAATTGTTATTATTTTGGAAATGTGACGAACATTTTCTAAAATGCAATTTTATATTTTTTTTTGGATTTTTAGGCTATATATAAACTTGTGTATATATAAGTGTATTCACAGTAAACAAATATTAGGCTTTGTATATCTACTAATATATTTTATTTATATAAAATTTAGTAAATAGAATTAATTGATATAAGTTAGAACCATTGGTTATATTTTAGATAATTTTTATGAATATTACTTGCATTTACCAAATAGGTGGATATATATAGCATACCATATGTATACATATAAATATATATGCAAATATAAGGATATATGAATAATGAGTTTTATATCAGTAAGGGGAAAAAGAAAACAACATTTGAATGAACAGTACAATAGCACTGTTCATCCATCCCTTCCCCCGCGCCTAAGCATGGCCGATCCCATAAAGGATTCCAATGAGATTGTTGATCAAATCTCCACCGATTTTCCCAAATTTAGCCAAATCTTTTCGTTTATGGAGAATCACTGATTCTCTTCCGAATACACGAAAAATCCTCGTTTAAATTGGATTTAAACTAGATATTTAAATCACATAGAAAACTAACTTATATATATATATATATATATATATATATATATATATATATATATATATATATATATATATTGAATTCCTCTCGTTTTATTCTAAAACCTACGAAGAAAACTAATCCAAACTTTGCCAGTAGTTGCGCATGACCTAGACACTCCTGCAAACTACCCTGGACCACCCTGACCCGCTATGGGCCGCCCTAAGCCATCGAAGATGTGTCGGACAGAGTGTAGCAACAACAGCAGCGGCTACAGTAGTCCCAGACCCCTATCTTTGAGTCTGAACTTCTTCCTCCTCGATCAATGAAATATTCTATTGTTTGCGCAGGTGCAATCACAACATAACCAATTATGAATTCCATTATTTAGTTTGGTTAAATTGTAATCAAGCCCAGTCAAGAATCGATTCAAAAATCTCAAAAATATTTAGTTTTCTGAGTTATTAAACAGAATGAAAACCGAGTCCAGACCCAATTTGGAAGAAGAATTTTAGGCAGAGTATTAGAAAATCTTGAAATCCACTTGAAGATACTTGAAGAGAAGTTTTAGTGCTTCATAACCTACTTTAAATTTTCAAATTTTATTAATTACGTGCAAATAAATCAATGTTTTAAAATCAAGAAAAACTTATGTAATTCTGTTTTAAAAACTTTAAAAACTCTCCGATACGGTGTGCGTCCCGCCAAACCAGGCAACGTGGTCACGAACCAAAAGTATCGAAAGGTGCGTATCAACTTCATGGACGTGTGGGCTTTGAGGAATTCAAATTGGTTGCGTATGCACGACGAATTTGATGCGTATCCGTCAAAATTTACAATATCGGCCTTTTTGGAAATTCTCCAATTACTTTGTGCACGTTCGTCAAATTAAGATAAAACTTTCGCCATCAGGACTATATCATTTTTCTGGTCCTGTATGCCAAGTTTGGTCCAATTTTGAGACAGTTGACCGGATCGCCGTTTTGCGGGCCCCAAGATCCGACTCAACGGACGAATTTGTGCACGACCCACCGGAATCCTACTTTGGACATACCATTGGGTTCGCCTCGTCAAACTGGACCCGTAGACATGTGGTTTAATGACTTTAGAGACCATAGACTCTGGCATGCTTTTCGGTACAAAGCGGGTCCAACGACGGATACCATTTTGACCCAAAATTATCGTTTTGCTCCTGTGTCCAGAATTGGACTTGCAGGTAGGCTATCCTAGCTATTTTGCTTATTTTGGGAATTTGGACAATGTCTGTTTCAGTATCCGGGGTCGTTTGCAGGAATTGGATTTTTGGTGACTCGTTGATTGGTTAGTTATTATGGTTCTACGCGCTACACCAGGCAAGTACACCTTGCCAAACTTTACAGTACTTATATGCTTTTCTATATTGCTATTCTTTTATGTCTTACTTGGTACATATTTCTCTCCTGCTTCATATCATGGTTACTTCCTAGGTTTACGTGTACGTAGATTATTACTCTTTTTTTTTCTCATGTTACCCGCCATATTTTCTATCGTGTTCATGTCTAGTGATAGTATTGCTTAGCCTCTGTCGTGTCCCTTTGACGTGATTGAGCTGGACTTGACTTGTTGACTTGTTAACTTATTGACTTGACTTGCCTTGACATGACTCGTAGATCTATGCAAGGACCTTATGATAGACGATGACTATACTTGACCACTCTCTGTTGTGAGCCCACGTTGAGCTGCGATAGAGACTTACTATAGGTTGTGAGCCTCCACTGAGCTGTGATCTATAGGGCCGTGAGCCCCCACTGAGCTACGGTTTACTCCGATTTACTCCTAATCACGTTTATCAGCACGATTCTCGACGGCATGCCACCTCCTTATATTTTGTTCTTTTATTACTCTGTAGTCTTTATTTCTTGTACTATTTTCTATCCTTCCTTGCATGTTATAACTGTTAAAGTAGGCACGTATATTATGTGTCTTACTAGTCCCCTGAGGACCTGGTTACCTCTCTAGTTTATAGCCTAGTTGGTAGAATCGATGGATGGTTATGATTTACGCCTGCAGGATTCAGGTATCGTTGGGCTCGGTTTTATTTTATTATTCTCTCGTGCTGCATAGTCTTATCTTGATATATTCTGCTTATTAGCCTAGTTTATTAGACTCGTATTTCCTTTTGAGTCTATTCGGACATGTATGCTAGTGGGCTGCAGACCACGAACCATATTGTTCATTCTTGGTGTTTTATTCTTTTAAGGTGGATTGAGATTAGTTTTGGCTTGCCATGAATAGACCTATTGCCATAGCCCATACAACTTATACGTATTCGAGCTGGAATGGAGTCCTCTCGATGCGTAGTTGGCATGTATACGTATCCTAGTCCTACGTATTTTGGGACTGGGATGTTACACAGCGTGAAGACTTTCGCTTCCTTGCGGTATTATGCCACCGTGACATGGCTCGCAAAGCCGAGGCTTTACCCTTTGGGTACCTCATGTGGTGTCACACCACTGTAACATAAGGCCTAGCCTCATTGTAGTGCTTCTTACCACTCTTCATTCTATAATATTAGGCCCTCTTGCCTATGTGCGGTGCTACGCCGCTATGACTTGGCCCTAAGCCGAGGCTTTACCCTCACTAGGTACCTAATGTGGTATCATTCTATTATACCATGGTGTACTACGCTCCTTTGTAGTGTTGTGCTACTCGTGCTTCCTATAAAGCACGTCAGACATTTCAAATGCCCGAGAACTCATTAAGGCTTCCAAGCCATCCTCTCATAGGACTTTGTTCTATACAAAGAACAAATAGTAGACAACAGTGGTTCTGGGTCCATAATGTCATGACCCGAACCCGCTTTCCGGGACGCGAGAGCGTGAGCAAGCCAGCTACGTATCAAGCAGACTCCAGCCCGACTCGAGTATGTATAAGCTGTAAAGATCATGGTATCATGGCTGATATGGTAATCTACAGTGTATCTCAATCCACAAGAATATATAAGACAAGAATGAACAAGTATGAGTCGTGGTCTGCAGCCCACTAGCATACATGTTCGAACAGACTCCAAAAAATAAAATGAGTCTATAAAGTAAGCTAACAAGTAGAGTATATCATGATAAGGAATGAAGCACGAACGGAATATAAACGTAAAGTCAATACCTGAATCCTGCATGTAACCATAATCATCTACAATCCTGCTCTGCTAACTAACTCCATGAAATCGCTAAACCTAAAGAAATCAACAGGTCCTCGGGGGACATAGCAAGATATATAAAAATATGCCTATCTAACAATTTATCATGCATAAAAATATAAACAGGATGTAAACAGGGAAATAAGACAGAACTGACAAGTGGCTACTGACAAGTGACTATGAACACGGATACGGGAACAACTATGCATAAATGAACTGTCAGAGGAACAAGTAAACAAGAGGTCAATGGAATATCAAACCCTCGTCCGAGTGGACTCGCAGGTTTGAACTAATTACTAGCCCTCGCTCCGAGTGTCGACTCGCAGGTTAGTTCACGATAATCACCCTCATCCCGAGTGGACTCGCAGGTGCAAACAGATCAAGACAGAAACTCTCGCCCCGAATGTGGACACGCAGGTGCAAACGGTCAACCCTCGCCCCGTGTGTGGACTCGCAGGTTACAAGTAATCGATACCAAAAAATAGCAGTTCAGTTACACATACTCGCAGACATGACTCAATCAAGGTATAGGTGACGGCTAGTATAACTCGGTCATGACACATATAAAGTCAACTCTAGTATGAACTATAATGGGGACAAGCACGGTATAACTACACCATCAAGTCATAAAAGGTGGTGATATACAAGCAAGACAATTAAGCTGATATACGTGGTATGAAGAAAGCATATAAACCAATCAACTAGAGAACTAAATAATGACATATAAAATGAAAGACTATAAGCATGTAAATGAACTGTAGAGGGAGGCAAGGTATCTTGCCTGGTGGTTGTACGTAGATCCAATAACTTCTCGTCAAATGGTAAGCCATAAAGTCCAACTCTCACAACTATTTTCAAAAGCTAAAACAGACATTGCCAACATTCTCAGAATAGTCAAATTAGCTAGGATTGCCTGTCCTTAAGTCCAATTCTGGACACAGGGGCAAAGCGGTAATTTTGGACCAAAACGATATCCGCCGTTGGACCCGCTTTGTAACAAAAAGCGTGCCACAGTCAATGGTCTCTAAAGTCATCAAAATATATGTCTACGAATTCATTTTGATGATACGAACCCAACGATAAGTCCAAATGTGGATTTCGGTAGGCCGTACACAAAATCGCCCGTTGAATCGGATCGTGGGACTCGCAAAATGGCGATCAAATCAACTGTCTCAGAATTGGACCAAACATGGCATACAGGACCAGAAAAACGATACGGTCCTGATGGTGTAAATTTCGTCTCGATCTGACGAACATGCACAAAGTAATCAAGAAATTTGCACATAGACCGATACGGTGAATTTCGATGGATACGCATCAAATTCGTCGCGCACACGCAACCAATTTGAATTCCGTCAAAGCCCACACGTCCACGATGCCGATACGCACCTTTTGATGCTTACAGTTCGCGACCACGTCGCCCGGTTTGGCGGGACGCACGTCGTATCGAAGGTTTTCTAAGTTTTCAAAAACTATTTTTCCTATTTTTTTTCTTGATTTTTAGAATAAATTATCTTTCTATATAATAAGCGTAAAATAGTTCTACAAAAAGTGTTCTAATCTCATATAGGTTGTCTGCGACTCTATTCAAGTAGATTTCCAAAATAGCTTTTATTCTGTTCAAAATCTATCTTCCAACATGGGGTTTGGGACTGGGTTCTCTGTCCTATTTTGGACTATTTTTTTACAACTTCGTATTGATTTATCGGACAACCTAGGACTTTCGAATAAAAACTAATTAAAGGGATTCACAGTCCTATAGGTTGTCTTTCTAAGGAATGAATTGGTTCTCGAATTGGTAGTTGGATGAGCGAGGAAATTTACTTGAAAGGAGGCCTGTTGAGCACTACTACTGCTGCTGTTGACCTTTGCTGTGCGCGAGGCTGTCTCGCAGTCAGGCGACCTAGCCGGCCTCCAGTGGCCCACGCGGCCACGCACGGTGATCTAGGGAGGGTCGCCAGGCTGGAGGGTGGTGGCGCGGCTAGGGTTCCCTCTCCATGTCTCTCGCGTTCTTTTTTTTGATCTTTTTACTATATATAGGTATATACTTCAGCTAGGAATTAAGCGGGGGGGTGGGTTTTACTCTGCTGGTTGGGCTTCTAGGGTGGGCCTGGCTTTGTGGGGGTCTTATTCTCTTTCTCTCTCTCTCTCTATATATATATATATATATATATATATATATATATATATATATATATATAATGATATATAAAATATATATATATATATATATATATATATATATATATATATATATATATATATATATATATATATATTATTCCATCAATACAATTTTAAGTAGATATATACACTCATGCCATAAATACAAGTACCAACAATGAAATATTCTAAGTAAAATCAATATTTACAATATAAAATTCTTACTTTTATATACTAAAATTTATACAAATGAAATACAATTATATTGTTATATATATAAGCCTAATATTCATATACTATAAATATTTTTTTTATATATATACACATGTATATATAATCTAGATAAATCCCAAAATCCAATATACTTATTAAAGAAATTATTTACTAAATTATCAATAAAACAATATTTAATATCAAGAACTCATAATATATATATATATATATAACTACATTTTGTGAAAATCGTCTACTAGGTTACTAAATTAAAATACTACTACCCAATGTATGTCTACAAGGACGTCTTGGGATGCACTACATGACTACTTGGGTTTGGACTTGGTTTGGGTCCAGTCTGGGCCAATTTCGTACAACCGGGTCACTTAAACGTCAATTAATATTAATAATAATTAATTAAACTATTTATAATGGTCATGTCACAACTTTGTCTGGTTTTTCTAATTAGGACACACTTATGGACAGGTCTCCCTTAGCATGGCTAATACACGAGTCAAGACACGCCACTGCACTATCCGTGCCATGATTCCTAGTCGTCTTATACTTTAAAATTCAACTATGGCTAAAGTAATCTACCGTAATAATTAATTAAATAATTATTTATAAATTCTAAAAATCACCATTTAAATCAAATAATAATAATAAAAGTATTTCAAAATTTCCGGGAAGAGGAGTTACACATAACCCCATAATCTCCTAAAGGATTATCCATTGTTCTTGATATTCTTCCAGTCAATGGTCCTACCTTAAACCAACAGTTTGATGCCTAGTAGATTCCTCTTTGAACTAATAGTATAAAACTTTATAGTAGAATTATAAAGACACAATATCCGAGTATCTTCAAGCCCATTTTACATGTTGTGTCTTCGACCAGTTGGCGTTTGAGACCTTTGTTGAACGGATCTGTCAGATTCTCCTGTCTTCGAACATCAACCATGGCAATGCCTCCTCTTTTAATAAGATTATTATTTGCCATAAAAATCAAAGACAGGTATTACAGAACACTAAACTTGATTGCAAACTCGCTTGTACAAAGAAAAGCCTAGAAAGAAATCCTAGGAAACAATCTAAGTACAATTGTTTAGTTTTGATTATGGGGGGTGACGGTGGAGGCTCGGGAAAGTGCTATCAACTCTGCCTTATATACTCCGTGGACTATCTGATGCAGTCTCTATCTTGCGAAGAAATTGCTTTTCTCTTGAAGGTTGCCAGCCTTTTACAGGGGTGTGGCACCCTGTTATTTATAATAGGATGTATTTTGAATCGCATAGACGGCTTGCAGCCACATGGCTGATTAGCACGCGAAGACCCGCTCTTGGGCTGCCATCTGTCGATTTATTGGAATTTTGTTGCAGCAAATCTAGGTTGTTAAGGACTTGGTCAGATTGCCACGTATCCTGTTGCGTATAGTTTTCTCAGTCTTCGATCATGTGGGGTCGCATGAGACTCATGCGGCTTGTATCATAGTTGCTCTTGGCTGCATAAAGTCACTACAACAAAAAACCCTTTTAATGACGGTTAAAAAGCGTCATTAATGACGAACCATGACGCTATTTTTTTCACAGCAACCGTTATGAAAACGGGTGTTATAAATATTTTTAAAAGCGTCATAAAATAACCGTCATGAATAGTTTCTATAAAAGCGTTATGAATAGTTAATATGTAGTGCAGAATTCAGAACAATTTTAAAACGTTATGAAAATATAATATGTATAGGCTCAATGCAGCACATTTATAACACTTTATACTATTCAAATTAGCATATTTATAATGGTCTATACTGCACAGTATATATTACATTCCAAAAACTTAACATTATATATCACCATCTTTATTACATTTCTCAAAATAGAGTACTTATCAACATCTTCATTACATTGAATATCCAAATACAGAATGTACCCAAAAAATAGGAATAAATCTCTCTTTTGCTAACCAAATTATTAGAAATATTTACTGAAGTAGATTCTGACCATGGATCTTCTCTCTGCCATCTCTTGAAGATATCGGGAGTCCCAAAGAGAAGTAGTGTCACAGCTGAGCGACGACTTGGTGCTGCTGCAGCTGGCACCGTCGTGGAAGAGCCTCATCCTCTGATCCCTCACCAGCGCCTGCATGCACCTCAGCGTCACGTTCGCCTGCCTCCTCACGTTGTCCCCTCGCACCAGCGCCTACAGCTTCACCAGCCCCTGCAGCTTAAGGTCCTTCGAAATAATATAGGATTCAATAAATCATGTCCCACTGGTGGGACTTCGGGCATATGCATAAAAAATTCAACCCTATAAGAAAATCAAGTTCGATATGGACATCATACCTGGGATTCTCATAGTGGTAAATATGTACAAAGGCAAGCAATCATCCACACAAACATAGTAACATCCTAAGAACAGCCTTCCTTAAGAAGCAGTGTGAAATAATACCATACAAAGAAGACAAAGATCTCATGGGTTTAACATGTAGAATACTGAGCTGAGATCCAACATGATCCAACAAGGAGAGGACTAGGATATGTAATGAAAGGTGAGAAAGAGGAGCAGGAAGAGTTAAGAAAACCTGGAGTCAAATAGAGACGGCATACGTACACGTAGTGAATGTTGCTCTTAATAGGATTCTTTGTAACATAAGTTGTAAATTCAAGTAGTTCACAAAAGCTTGATATCATTCTGGTTATGGTTATATGGTAACGGTTACAGACAAAAGCTTTTGTCAACCTACTGGAGATGAACTCGGATGCAGATTCAATCACATTGTCCATCTGAAAAAAGATTTAACCATAGTGTTACATAGGAATTGAGTTCGCTGATGAACTTGAGGGGAGAAGGCCACACCAGAGGCTCTGCTGTCGACGGGTTCAACAGAGCAGCACACGCCGCATGATTACGTCTCAGTGCTACTACATATGGTATTCTCCTGCAAGGGGACTAGCGAAACAAAACTAAACTGTGTCAAGGAATCGATTTGCACAGGGAAACAGGAAGATCAGTAATCTCAGAAACAGTAACAATAGTGGAATAGTTCAGGAATTAGACTTTCTCGTGTAAAGTTTCTATTCCATCATGTAAACAATCTAGATGTCTTTAAGCAAAAGATCAGATAAATTATGAATTAACCCCTCATAGATCGGGACAAAGTAGAAACGTATTTCTACATTTTCAAGAACAAGTTAGCTTGAATTGAAGGTAACGCCATTATACCGATTAAAGAACCTTCCAGAATGATTTATAGGTTCTAATCCAACTATGAATAGAGCATATGGCTTACCCAGCTGAATCTCTTTGAATCCGATCAGCACCCCATGCAAGCAATTCTCTGATACAATCGATACACCCCTTACGAGCCGCCAAGTGAAGAGCAGTACTTCCAGGGCAGCTACAAATGGATCACTATTAACCAACCTTACATGGTAACTAATCCGGATAAGTTCAAACGAAAATGTGAAAAAAAAGGGGAAAAAATTTCCCATATCCTGCAGTAGTAGCGCTGACGAGAGCCCCCTTATCAAGTAGAATATGAACACAATCAGGCCGTCTTTGCCTCGTTGCAAGGTGCAGTGGGGTTGCACCGCGACCATCTTTAGCATTTACAAATCTGGCAAATCCCCTGTAAATTTTTGCGATAAGAACAACATGTAAATATATTAGATAACAGTTCTTTTGGGTTCTACAATTGTGAACTTGAACATAAATAGCCGTGTTATGCCCACCAGGAATCCGCAACAGGGTTAGAAAGTGCAGCTGATAGAATTACTTGTAGATAATCTGAATGGCCGTAATATGCAGCGTAGTACAAACAAGTTCTTCCATGCAGTGAATCAAACATCAAGATCTGAGCCCAAACAGAACTAAACAGACATCAATATTCCAGTCAAGATCAGAAGACTGATAAAGAAAATCTACAAGCAAGAAATTTGGCATACATTTGCCCCAGATTGTAGTAGCTTCTCCACACAAGCTATCTTCCCATGCATTACTGCAAGCATCAATAGAGTCTAACAAATCGAAAAATCCCACAAAGATTAGCTTTTTTCCCACAATAAAACACATCATCAGAAATTAATAAGAAAACAATAAAAATTAGCAAAAATTTCAGCCTGAAAAAAAAAGATATAGCTACAAATTATTTTTGGATCTTCTCTCTGCCATCTCTCTTTTGCTAACCAAATTATTTTTGGACCTTCCAGTTGTCGTCAATTTCTCCAGCATTTTGCAAAGCAATCTAGCAGCCAAAACAGATGATTCGGTCTCAATCTTGCCTAACATGAAACAATTCCAGAACGAAACTTGCAATTCATATATACAGTACTTTGTCATGCCAAACAACAAACAGTGTTAAGAACCGCAGTCTTTACCTCAAAATTTTGGTAACAACCACTCAAATACTTTTCTTACAACTTCAATTTTGCCAATACAATAAAGATATTCCCGTCTACAAAATTAGCAACTCACGCTTGTCATCCCAATCCATCCTCAATTTGCTCTACCTTCTGCTTTAGTTCTAGCAACTGTCCAACTACATCCTAACCAAGATATAAGTACCGGTCAGAACCGATAAGTTTCGGTTTGGAATAGGAGGCCCAAAATTGCCACATTGAGGTCATACTCCAGTGGAAAACTTACTAGTTACTATTAGCTATGGACTTCTCAGTACACTGTACCAATACTTTTACTTGCTTCTGAATCAGACAAAGCCAACCTAAAGTTGGCGACGCCACAACACCAACCACTACGACAACAATACATATTATTTTCACTACATTCCTCTAAGTCACAAACTAAAGTTTCGGATTTTATGCAACAAAAAGGGCACTAAAACAAAATTTTCAACAGATTGATCCATGCAACCGCTCAAGAATAATTCATTGAACAATCAAAATCCAAAAAATGACATCAATATTATGAGAAAGGAAGTAACTTTATACTTGGATCGGCATCCGAAACGAGTCCTGGTGCAGCACGAACAACACCAGACCCGCGGCGATGAAGAGCCAGAGGACACACCACCAGATCCTTCGTGCGCCGCCGAGTTCGGCGGCCACCGCAAATTCACCAACGCCCGATCGAAAAGAGGAAAGAAGAGCGGAGAGACCATAATCGGCTGTCCCGCTCTCTTTTTTCACCTAACGCGATGTCGGCGTCATAGAGGCGTGCCAGAGCCGTCGGCCCGCCCGCGCCGCCAGCTCCCTCCCCATCTCCTCCTCCCTTTCTAACTAGGTTTAGGGTTTTGTATCTAGGGTTAGGGTTTTGGAGTTGGGGGAAAGGAAGGAGAAGAAGAGGAGGAGAGGAGGGTGTTGCTAAACTAGAGTTAGGGTTTTGGATCTATAGGATTTTGGAGTTGGGGGAGAGGAGGGAGAAGAAATTGGATCGGAGAAGGAGAAGACCAGAACGAGGGGGAGAGAAAAATTTTTGTTGAAGCGCGAGATTTTGTCAAAAAATGAATTTAAAAAATATTACAAGTTTGCCACCGCTCTAAAATATTAATAAAGTTTTGTTTTATAAACGTTATGAAAAGTCCAAAATTAGCCCAAACCGTCATAGAAAAAAGGTATTTCGAACTTTCATAACGCTTTTTTATCAGCCGTCATGAAATCCACTTATCAAACGTCATTAATAGGTCTTTTTGTTGTAGTGAGTATGGAGACTTTCGGGGCCGCATAAGTCTGAGTCGCATAAGGTTCATACGGCTTTGATGGAACTCTTCTGGCCGCATGGAGGCGTACAAACCCTGCTTTTGGATGACGTTTCACGTCTTATCTTTCTTGTCGAAGTGTCAGAACTGTTATGTTTTGTCAAGACTTGTCAGCTCTATCAGTCAAACTGCTCCTCTTGGCCGTATATCTTCTTTCTACAGCTGTTTGTCGACGGGCCGCATATGTCATGCGTCTTTCCTTTATGCGGACCTATTTTGCCCAAAGTACCTATACGGCAATTTGTAATCCGCATGAACCCCATATTTTTCATGCTTCTACAAGACCCCCTTCAAAGTTTTTAAATTGCAAATTTGGAATACTTTGAATAAGAAGCATAAAAATATGTCAAGCCGTAGGGAGTCTTCAATTCGCAGGAAGCCTTTCGAACTGTAGAGAGATCTTGAGTCGTAGGGATACTTTGGGCCGCAGAGAGCATGCCAGCTGTCACTGCTGCATTTAATTTTCTTGATTCGGTGGTGGCTCTACTTTTGAGATGAAGCCGACGGTTACTAGGGATAGAGTTTCCAAACGTCGACTTTATCTTTAATGATCTCAAAAACCGAAGAGACGCTCGACGGTTATTAGGGATAAAGTCCCCAGACGTGGTCCCTATCCTTAAAGATCTCGAGAATCGAAGAGCCTCTTTTCAGAAACTCTATAAATATGAGTCATTCAGCGAGAGAGATTTTCCTCTTTCACCCTCTTCTCCTTCAACTTCATCATACTTTCTGCTATGGATCCAGAAACTTCTAAGTCGATTGGTGCGGCGGCCAAAAGGAAGAGACTTGCTTCTCCATTGACAGCGGCAGATACTACTTCCATTCGTTCTGACGTGCAACCTTCTCTCAAGAGTAAGGATGGTGAGCAGACGATGACTGAAATTCCAAATAGCCATAGCACATATTTTCATGTGCAGGTCTGTCATATACTGCCTTTGCTATAAGCCTGGTCGATGTATGTCCTATCTTGTCTGGACCATATGGGTTTTATACGATAGGGCCACATGGACTGAGCCATATAACCGCTGCTCATTCAAACTTGAACCGCCTGAGTGCCTCAAGATGGATCTGTATAAACTTTCCATGACTAAGCCGTATAGGTGCCGCATGAACACTTTATGATCGGGCCGCATGAATACTCGTGGCTTATGCGTACGAGTATCAGGCCGCATGAGTTTTTCATGACTGAGCCGCATAAATACTGCATGAGTACTTCATGACTTTGGGGCTGTATGTTTTGGCTGGGTCGCATAACTAGCTAGGCCGCATAGAGTCCTTTGTTATATGACTATCTCCTTTTTTTTGATTGAATTTTTTTTGTAGCATCTGTGTTAAAGGCTGAGACCACTGCGAAGGAAGAGGTGCTGCCCCCTTTCATCAAACAAGAGTCATCGTTTGTTGAAGAGGAGGTGATACCCAAAGTTGAGGTGAAAGAAGAGTTGGCATCCATCGGGGAGGGGATTGCTCTCAAGGAGGAGCCCAAGTCTGAGGGCAGTAGTATCGGGAGTTCTGACCCTGCTGCCTCTGCCGAAGTCTCTGGTCGAATAGATCTTTCTTATGCGAAATGGCTAAGGGATTGGTATATACCTCTGCATGGCTATGATCCTTGACTGTAGGGATCCATGGGCTACCATGTACTTTGTTGTTTCCGAAAATATATATAACTAGACGTTCGTATCTGCCTCTGTATTTTCGACTGTCTATAGCTGTAGCTTGCGTTTTTCTTATTTTGCAATCCTTTACTGGAGGTATAGTCCTCTGAATGTAACTGATTTTGAATAAACAGGGTATGCTCACTCCATTTTATTTGTGGTATTTTGTGGTGCTTGTACTAGAGGGCCTAATACAATATTTGTATTTGATAAAGGACATCCTACTGGGGGATTTTTGTGGACCTATTGTCCTTTTGTGCATCTAGAAATGTGAGCAAATAGATTTGAATGATATTTTGTTGACCTACTACTCTTTGGTACACCGATGGTGTGAGTAATAGATTAGAATAACTTTTGTGGACTTATTACCCTTTTTGTGTGCTGGCGATGCGAGTACGGATAATAAGTGGAGAGAAAACCAACATATTTACTCAGAGGTAATAAGGATGTGGTAAATATGGGTCAAAACAGAGCCTTCCTACTCAGAGGTAATGAGGACATGGTAGGAGTAGCCATAATAGGGGTACACAGAACAACTTAGAGGTGCTATTAACGTGGAAGTTCTATGCACTGGGTGATTTGTTTGTGATGGACAGAAAAACAACTCAGAGGTAATATGGACATGGTTGTTTTTCCCCATTAGAGAATTTTGTGGACCTATTACTCCTTTTGTGCACTGATAGTGCGAGTAATAGATTAGGATAAGCTTTATGGACTTATTACCCTTCTGTGCACTGGTTGTGCGGGTAATATATTTTGAGACAAACTCTTGGTGGAGAGGAGCTTTGACTAGGAAGTTCATAGATATGACCAAAAGATGAGATATAAATTCATTCAGAGTGGTCAGAGAGTAAGTTCAGTGGTACTCGAGGGTACATAACTCAATAATCTGGAAGATTTGAAGTCAGAGCGTAAGTTCAGCGATATCAGAGGGTATATAACTCCCGATCCGAGAGATAGTTGGAAGGTGTCGTTTAGACATAGTATTTCTTGAGAAACTTACCGTTGATGGGCATCATGAGAAAGTCTTTATTTTGTTTTGCGAGACGATACGCGCCATTGGAGAATACGGTTTCGATGACGAACGAACCCTTCCACTTAGGCTGGAATTTTTCGGAGGTCTTGTAAGTCATGACCATTAGTCTGCGAATGGCCAAGACAAGATCGCCAACTTGGAATATTCTCTGTTTGACCTTATTATTGAAAGCCCGAGAGATGCGCGCCTGGTAGAGCTCTATGCTTTGTTGAGCT
Organism: Iris pallida; assembly: GCA_029216955.1. Classification (NCBI taxonomy): domain Eukaryota; kingdom Viridiplantae; phylum Streptophyta; class Magnoliopsida; order Asparagales; family Iridaceae; genus Iris; species Iris pallida. The sequence continues at coordinate 401,201 of JANAVB010043138.1, read as the reverse complement.
TGTAAACGCTTCTCATCTAATGCTTCCAACTCTTGTAGCCGTCGACGGTAGTTATCGTCCATCGTTAATCGGTAGGTAAGGGCAACTCGAAGGAAGGGGATCTGAGTTTCCAATGGAAGGACTGCCTCGCTCCCGTAAACCAAGGAGAATGATATATTTCCTATAGCCGTCCGAATTGTCGCCTGATACGCCCATAATCACTCACCAAGCTTTTCATTCCAGTCGCGTTTGTTTGCAGACACGAACTTTTTGAGGAGCTTGATTATGGTTTTGTTGAATGCTTCAGCTAGACCATTGGCCGAGGGGTTATATGTTGTCGAGGCCATGTTATGAATTCTATTCTTATCACAAAATCGATAGAAAGCGTGGCTTGCGAACTGCGGACCATTATCGTGGATAATCCTCCAGGGTTGTCCAAAATGCTAGATGACGTGATGTTTTATGAAGCTAATCACGTTCGATATCTTGACCTCTTCCAATAGAACAGCTTTCACCCATTTGGAGAAGTAATCGGTGATTACAAGTATGAACCGATGCCCTCTAGACGACAGCAGGGTGATTGGCCCAATGATGTCCATTTCCCATGCTTTGAATGGCCAAGAGGCCACTGTCGGGTACAAAAATTCAGATGGCAGATGTATAAAATCTGTATGGATCTGGCAAGCCTTGCACTTCTTTGCATAATCAACTGCATCTGTGACCATTGTGGGCCAGTAATAACCCATCCGACGAAGACGATCTTATAATTTCGGGCTAGATTGGTGGGCCCCACAAGTACCATCATGAGCTTCACGTAGGGCCTCTGTGGCTTCTGCATTTGATAGGCATCTTAGTAGTAGCCCATCGATATAATATTTTCATCTCCGTATCGTAGAAGAATCTGAGGGAGGGTCTTTTGATTGAGGTAGCTTCCTTCACATTCTTTGGCAGAATTCTATAGACCGTAATATCAATGAGCGAGCGTCTCCAGTCTTGTATGTCATTGGTTATCTGGGTGGAGTAACTCATACCCAGTTGAATATTGTTCCTGGGGCAGACCAGTTCATGGCCTATTATGTAGACTAGATTATGAGTATTATTTGGGAGCGCCAAAGAAGCGGCGAGATCGGCCAGGGCATTGGCTTCGATATTTCGAAGCCTAGGAACGTGCTTTATAAAGAACCCCTCCATGGTTGCAATGATGGCAATTTCTGTCTGATAATAGAGAATCAGGTCCTCATTACGAACCTCCTATGAACCTCGGATCTGGTTAACAACCAACTGCGAGTCGCCATAAACTTCTAGGTACCTGATCCCCACTTCTTTTGCGAGTTGGAGCCCAATGACTAGAGCGTTATATTCGGCTACGTTGTTTGAACAGGGCTCTGTAAGAGAATACGCCCGATTGACTACTAGTCCGGAGGAAGAAATCAATACCACCCTGACTCCAGCGATGATATTTCCTTGTAGCCCCGTTCTTGAAGCACCGTCGAAAACATTCGCCAAATGGCGTCGTACGAAGTCATGTTTACGGCGACGGCTTCATCAAGAATTTCTTCATAAATTTTGGCTATTTTTGAGCCTGGATGGGCTGCTAAGAAGTCAGCCAGGGCTTGACCTTTGATAGCCTTCTGCGGAATAAAGACCATATCGTATGGGGTTAACAATATCGCCTAGGTGGCTAGACGAGAACTGAGTGCGCCTGGCTTGGTTATGAGAACCCTGAGGGGATTAACTCGTGAAACAACATGGATAGTCTGCCCTGTCACATAGTGTCGTATTTTCGGAATGGCGAACACTAGGGCAAGGCACTCCTTCTCAGTGTACCTATATTCCGGTCCTACCATCATCCGACTGAGATAGTAAATGGCTTGTTCATGTCCCGTGTCATTATTCTGTGCTAGCAGAGCATCGAGGGAGTGTTCCATTGCCCGTACATAGAGCAGGAAGGGCTTTCCGGCGACCGGGGCTACCAGAACTGGCGGATTCATCAGGTACTCCTTAATATCATCAAAAACACGCTGACATTCCTCGTTCCATACAAAAGAGACACCTTTTCTCATGAGTTGAGTGAAGGGTTGGCATCGCCCTGAGAGGTTAGATATTAACCTCCTGATATAGGCTAGTTTTCCTAGAAGGCCGCGGAGTTCGCGAAGATTATTTGGTGGATTCATCTCCAGGATTGCTTTTGTTTTGTCGGGATCTATGTGAATACCCCGGGAAGTAATGACAAATCCCAAGAACTTTCTGCTGGACACCCCTAGAAAGGACTTTGTGGGATTCATCTTCAGGTTGTGTGCCCGTATGAGGTCGAATACTGTTCTTAAATCATGTAAATGATCATTTTTGGTGCAGTTCTTGACGACGATGTCGTCTACATAACACTCCACCATCTTGCACAAATGATCTCTAAAAATGACACTCATAGCCCGTTGATATGTAGCACCGACGTTCTTCCGGCCAAAGGACATGACCGTATAACAATATACGCTGATCGACGTTCGAAATAATGTATGTTTCTCATCATCAGGAGCCATCTTGATTTGATTATATCCTGAAAAGCCATCCATAAAGGACATGTGCTTGAAGCCACACGTATTATCGATCATTATATCGGTGATCGAAAGAGGGAATTTATCCTTAGGGCATGCCGTATTCAGATTGCGAAAATCGATACAGATTCGAATTTTTCTATTCTTCTTGATGACTGGCACTACGTTGGCTACCCAATTTGGGTGCTGCTCTTCACGGATGAAACCGCTAGCTATAAGCTTGTTCGTTTTTGCGTCGATAGAATTCATAATGTCTGGACGAAATTGTCGCTGCTGTTGCTTGACTGGTTTTGTGTCCGGATAAATATTGAGCTTATGGAGTGTAATCTCGGGGTTTAGTCCTGGTATTTCTTTATATCTCCCGGCGAAGACGTTGACGTATTCTCTAACGAGTCATAACAACGACTCCCGCTCATCGTCTGTCAGACTTTTACTGATGAAGATTGGCTTTGGAGAGGATTCATCGCCGAGGTTAACTTGCATAACCTTATCTTCAGTGAAAGGATCGCGAAGTTCAAAGCGTTTCTCCTATTATGCATCCAGTTGCTGGACCCATGGCTCCAACTTAAGTGGTTCAAGTAGGTCTTCATCTTCTTCTTCGATATCAGCGGATGTCATATTGGCAGATAATGTCTGTCTGAATATATCTCCAATACTGCTATCAGAGTCGTAAATGGGTGACTCGGACGAATGAGAGTGCCACTCACATTCTTCGTCAGAACTTTCGGGCATTGTTGGTGGAGTAACATATCCGAGGCCGCGTCTAGATTTGTGATAATGATCCTGAGGTTTCCCTGCCGGTGCCGGCGTCTGTAGAGGCAATCGTCGACTACTGCCATAATTTAGACCCGAGGTAGCCTCCATGTCGTACCCCTGCTTTTGTATGAAGTACTTGGCTTGAGGACTATACAAGTAGAGCGGTAGTCTTCCCGCGTCGGGTCCGAGGTCGGACTCTCGTGGCGTAAAAGATTGAGGACCTTATTTTCGGCCAAAGATGATTGTGTGATCCCATCATCTTCTGTCTGGGACCGAAAAGTAAGCACCTTTTATGGGAGTAAGTCGATTTAGGGTATGGATGGTTGTCACCCGTGTATGCAGGCTAACGTCTAGACGGTCCCGTGCGGCATACGTTAGATTAGGCTTATCATACTCAGAATAGTCTAACGACAGCCTCTTATTGATGAAATAAGGAATTTTATCCATAGGGATTACATCATCAGGAGAGGGACTATCCACATGTGTAACTACGTATTTGGCGAGTTCTTCGTCCTCCATGGCTACCCCCTGCGAGCCTAGAGACCGGGATGCCGTCTTGGGCAACTTGACCACCAAGGGTTCTGCTTGAGGTATTAATTTGCCTGAGAGTGTTAGACCGACACTTGGCTGCTGACTCGTCTTGGGAAGACGGATAACAATGGGCTCAGCAAGGGACTTTGTGTCTTCTGGTCGCCTTAGAGTAGATTTTGGCAATCGGATTACCATTGGTGTTACAGGGGGCCTTGCATCTTCCAGGTTTTGGCTCTTGGCTGGATCTCAGGAGACGGATGACCATTGGTTCCAACTGCGTAGGTGTGGCAGGAGAACCGAGTACCTCTTTATGCAAGGTTGTGACCAGGGGTGAGGCCCTGCCCGGTTTACGGGCTTAGAGATGAATTCTCAAGGGTTCTTCTGGCCCTGTGATGGCTTCCAGCTCGTCCTTTATTTGTTTTCAGGATTCGTCATATAGGCAAGCCTCCGAAGAGTAATAAGATTCAACCCCTTTGAAGGGATCAATGTCGACGAATTCAGTTTTCACAGAACCCTGCTTACTGACATACTTGAAACACTGGTGAAGGGTGGATGACACGATCATATAGTCATATATCTACGGATGTCCCAGGAGGATGTTATAGGAGGTGTCTGCATCTATGAAGTAGCAGGTAACTTCCGTCACCAGGTCACCAATTTGGCACTTCAATCGGATCTTCCCTAGGGGATAGCTTCTTTCCGAGTTAAAACCGCTAATGGTAGTGTTGGTTGCCGCTAGCCGATGCATAGGGATGCCAAGAAGTTAGAGCAGGCTTTTCGGGATGATGCTTATTGACGAGCCAGGGTCAATATGCATCCGATCCACTTTGATGTCACCAATGTACCCAGTATAGTACAAGGGGCGATCATGCAAACTGGACTTGATCAACATATCCTGCGGAGTAAATCTGATGTTGGGCATTGCATCTGTGTTATCGCCGCCCTGTAGATCTGTTGGCGGGTCTTCCCCTGGAGGCTTGACCTGAGCTAAGTAGGCATCAACATTCTGGAGGGCTTCGCTTAATGCAATACGAATATCCTTGGAGAGCCTTAGGAGCTCGTATAGTGACAACTTTGCTGGCGTATTAGCCAATTGTGCTAATATGTCAAAGTTTTAAGGTCTCTCCAGTCCCTGAGGTACATTATTGCGGAGTGGCCTATCGAAGTGGGTTTTGTTTGTCTTGGGTTTGTCTGCCAGTGGAGGCTGAAATGGCCTTAGAATATCAAAGGGAGGCAACGTTGCCGGCTGAGGATCTTCGGCTGGATTATCCCGTGCGGGCTGGACTTGTGCTCCAGACCGGGTAACAACATCTGCAGCTTCTTCAGCTTCGGCTGAAATAGTTTGGCAGTATCTATACTTTCTGCCCTTTTTCTTGCTGGTAGGAGATGACACCCCCTGGGTAACTTTCTGCACCAAGTCTGGATGTACCCACATGATCTCTTCTCGCGATGTGGTGAGAGGTACCAATCCAGATGTTTGGCTCTGGACGGGTGAAAGATTACCTCCATCGTTGCCTGAGGGACAGGTATGACCCCGTCTGGAGTGCTTATCGAAGGAAAGTCGTCGAACTGAATAAATACTTTGTTCGCCGCCACGGTAACCTCTTCAAAGTCTATCGATAGAGCTTTTGAGTCGATAAGACTCTGAATGTACCGCTTCAATTAGAAGCAGTCATGAGTGACATGATGGACATGGCGGTGGAAGTGACAATATTTTGGGTCCTCCATTTCTGCCGATCGGGGCTCGCTCCTTGGTGGAGGGAGCTGGATCTTACCCCCTTGCAAGAGCATATCGAAGATAGGTTTGACATGACTATCTTCAAATGAGTAATTGACCTTGGGCCACGGACCTTTCACCTATTTTTGTTCGGGCTTCGGAGTCGCATCAATGACCATGGCCTGCTTGCCCTTGTTGTCTCGGTTAGTGGTGGCACCACTGTTGCTGTTACTAGAGGTGGAACCAGGACGTCTGCCCTTATCTTCTCCATCTGGGATATATAATCCAAACTGGCGAGCTTTCTTCAATTTTTCCTCTGTGTTGGTAGCGCTTATGATGAAAGTTGTCCAATCCCTGAACTAATCGTCGCCCATCTAGAGGCTAATTGCAGGGAGCAGCTTCTTCTGACAGATTTCAATCAAAGAGCTCTCGGGATTGCCTTGGGGCAACCTCATTGCGGTTTGGCGGAACCGCTCGATATAGTTCCTTGTCATCTCCCTCTCTCCCTGAACGACGTCCATGAGAGATGACATCGTTACATCATGCCCCACTTCATAGAATCTCTCCAGGAACATGTGCTTAAAGCCATCAAAAGAGTGAATGCAGTTGTCGGGAAGGTTGCGGTACCAGTCGAACGCGATCCCCTCAAATGCTCCAATGAATAGTTACGTGAGGATGGCGTCACTATACGGCAAATGGTCGATCATGAGTTTAAAGTTAGTCATGTACCGACTAGCAGAGGTCTTCCCATCATAGGAATCGATATGGAATGGCTTGTACCGCGGTAGAAAAGGCACATCTCTCCATGCAATAGGATATGGATGTCGTATTCTGAGATCCCAAGAGGAGTCTCGGGCATTGAACATTGCCCGAAGCTCCTGGACTTCCCTCCTTGCCTCCTTGGCTTCATTTGCATCTGAAGGAACGGATGCTGCTAAGGGATCATCACCCAAAGAAGGGGCGGTCGTGTTGGAATCCGTATTGACTGCGGGTCCCAAGCTTGTTTGTCCTGGTGTCCTTGCTGGTTTAGTTGGCAAGGCGACTTTGATTTTGTCTACGGACTTGACCAAGGACAGGAGCATGGCTTCCAGCAATTCAAGCCGTTGTCGGTCGGAAGGCGCTTCATGATCATCGTCATCCATAAAGACTATCCTCACGTAGGTAGAGGTAGAAAGGATTGTGGCAGAGGTACTCTTGGTGCCGTATCCTTGTATAGAGAAATCGTCAGGGAATGTCGAAATATCATCTTCCTCTGACTCGGAAGGGGTGCTACCCCCTGTGCAGGAAGCCACATCGTATTGGTGAGGGTGGTGGCCCTCAGAGAAATCCAAGTCTGTTGCACAGTTCTGGGAGATCTCTACCCCCTATGTGTGCTCTTGGTATACCGGGTTATCGCATATAGTGAGGGGACTGCTACCCCCAGCTTCATCTACTTTCAAGGAGGTCGAAGGTGCACCCCCGGGTGCCGGAAGCTTCTTTTTGGATCGAGTGCCTAATTAGACACCCCCTGTGGTTGATGAAAACCCCCCAGATGAGGGTCTCCTTGTAATACTGGCCGAGATGGCCGGGCTGGAAGAGCATGTCTTCTTTTCTCCCTTGCCAGGAGGAACTTTTAGAGTTGAATTACAGGAGGCGAAAGGAAACTCCTCGTCCCCTGGAATTTTCACCTATTTTTTGAGTTGTTGTCGGACAGGTGCTGGATGCTGCAGTCGCTGGAAAACTGACTGCCGATCTTCAGGTGCTGTTGATTTCTTGTAACAGCAGTTGATGATGACTTGTGTGCAACGATGCCCCGAGAGGGACTCATTGCATGCTGATGCTGCCGTCTTACATTTTTCAGTAATCATGTCACGTAAGTCAGTAGGAAGCTGGTCTACATTTGCACCAAACTTGTGAACTCGAAAATCCCGAGCGCACGGGTGCTTAGGCATCATGTTTGCTCCCTGATCTATGGCTAGTAAAAGCACTTGCCCTGGATCTTCAGAGGGAGACTTTAAAGACCCACCCTATCCGTTAGCCCTGGGGGACTGGACGCGGGTGGTTCTGTACAACTTTCCGTCAGAAGCCCAGGTAACAGTCAACGGGGCCCGCTGACAGTCAGCAACTTGGACAATTGACTAGACTGGTTGGGCCCGCACTGCCCTAGACTTTTTTGACTTAGCACCCAAAGGCACATAGTAAAAGGAGTCCAGATTGATACATCCTTTAGTGAGTCGCATGGCGCCGGGCCCGCATGAGAGGCGGTCGAACACAGAGCTTCTGATAGGGCCGCATGAGACATCCTGTTTGAGGCTAGGATTGGTCGTCGTATGGACCATCTTCTTGCGGCTAGTGTTGGCTGCCGCATGGATCATTTTCCTACGGCCAGAGTTGGCTGCCGCATGAGTCGTCTGTCTGCGGCCAGAGTTGGCTGTCGCATGGACAGTCTGTCGATCTCCTCTATGCGGCTTCTTCTTTGTCCTCATGGAGTTCCCTTGTGCCCCTAAAAACTCAACATCATAGTATTTTCTTTTGCTCGTTTTGGGGACAGTGGGGTCCTCTGCGGTCGAAAGCAAAGTCACAGGAGAGCTTTGGTCACCATCTTGGGCTGCAAAAGGAGCTTCTTCGAGAACTTGGTTAGGGGCAACAGTTTTGCGCACCGATGCCTTGCGAGTCCTCTTTGGGTTAGCTCGCTTCTGAGACGGGCTGCCGCTCCCTTCAGAGAGCAATTCTTCGAAGGCTTGTTGGTCGAAGCGAACCACAAGCATCTGCTGTGTAGAGTCGAGCTTGGATGCGTCAGATTATGTCACCAACTTCTCATCGAAAGAGAAGGAAGTCCCCAACAGAGTCGCCATCGTGTTTGCCATAAAAATCAAAGACAGGTGTTACAGAACACTGAACTGGATTACAAACTCGTTTGTATAAAGGAAAGCCTAGAAAGAAATCCTAGGAAACAATCTAAGTACAATTATTTAGTTTTGATTCTGGGGGTAACGGTGGAATCTCGGGAACGTGCTATCAACTCTGCCTTACTCCGTGGACTATCTGATGCAGTTTCTAGCTCGCGAAGAAATTACTTTCCTCTTGAAGGTTGCCAGCCCTTTGCAGGGGTGTGGCACCCTGCAATTTATAATAGGATATATTTTGAGCCGCATAGACGGCTTACGGCCATGAGGCTGATTAGCACGCAAAGATCCGCTCTTGGGCTGCCATCTGTCAATTTGTTGAAATTTTGTTACAACAAATATGGGTAGTAAAGGACTTGGTCAGATTGCCACGTGTCCTGTTGCGTATAGTTTTCTCAGTCTACGATCATGTGGGGTCGCATGAGACTCATGCGGCTTGGATCATAGTTGTTCTTGGCTGCATGAAGTGTGGAGACTTTCGGGGCCGCATAAGTCTGAGCCGCATAAGGTTCATGCGGCTTAGATGACACTCTTCTGGCCGTATGGAGGCGTACAAACCCTATTTTTGGGTGACGTTTCACGTCTTATCTTTCTTGTTGAAGTGTCAGAACTATCATGTTTTGCCAAGACTTGTCAGCTTTATCAGTCGAACTGCTCCTCTTGGCCGCATATCTTCTTTCTACAGCTGTTTGTCGACGGGCCACATATGTCATGCGGCTTTCCTTCATGCGGACCTGTTTGGCCCAAAGTACCTATGCAAAAATTTGTAATCCGCATGAACCCCATATTTTTTATGCTTCTACAATAATTAACTGCCTATGTCTTAACTACACAGTCTACTTCTTGCCATTGAAAAGGTCATTCTATGTAACCGCTGCAGTCGGTTAATTGCCCACACATAACTAGAAAACTATAAACCCATAACCGGGCAACTATGAGGCTAAAAGGTGGCTATCTCGTACGTCTACTAGTAGTATGTTCCACCTAGGAGTAGTACAAGATCATGTCCATGACTCGCATGACTCGTATCTTCCATGCCAGTCCTCTAACTAACACAACTAGCCATATGTGACCCATCATACGAACCCCTTGTACTGGCCAAGTACAGGGTGCATGCCAATACCAATTTAACTCTCACTCCAACTGTCATGTCATGAGTTGTGTCCAGTCGTAGAAGTCATTGAAAAATAACTTCAATACGAGGAAGTCTACTAGCATGCTAGGTCACACACACGCCCACTATATGTCATTGATGACATCATTGATGGCACCCAAGTCACATTTAGACGCTCTCCTAACACATCTAAGCCTGACACACCACAACAAGTCCATTTTTAACAGAAAATAAAATAAGATCATAGTGGCACGGTATCTTGCCTGGAATCACCGCGAAGGAATAAAGTACCGGTTGGGCTTCAACCTCCATAGTCATTATCTCACGAACTTCTATAAATAACAATAATAACTAACATTTATGACCACACTTCATTATTACTACCATATACCATATATACATATATTTATAATCAATACGGTTAACTAATCTATATATACTAGTCATAATGTTCCTTCTTAGGACTAACAAAATCTCACAAAATATATGTATAAAATGTTTAGTATAAATTTTGAAATAATCTATAATATTCTAGACATATAGTTCAAATAATTATTATTGCATAAAAATTATTTAAAAATTATATCATGATCAAAATAGTATCCACATTGATAAATCAACGGTATTAGAACTTATTTAACCATAAATAAAATAACTCTATTACTATGAAATAAATGGCAAACAATTATTTAAATTGTCAAATATTCATGATTATAAGTTGAGGACCAATAAAATTGATCTTTGGATGCACACAAAATTATTTTGGGACTCACAAGATGGAAATTTCGATAGTTTGTTTTACGACATAATTTGGTCTTAAAGGATGTAAAGATTTACATATCAAAATAGAAAAATTAAATAGAAGTAATCAAAGGAGATTGTAGATAATCGAATTACGGTCATTTTTATATATGGTATCAATGGTAAAAATTATTCTAACTAGATCAAAACTCCGTATAGCAAACAATATTAATTATGGATACCCTTTGGTAAAATGTGTGCCCCGACCAATCTAGATAGAATTTCGATATAAAATTATATATGAAGGTAGTAGACACATAGGGGAACCCATAATTGTTTGATGTCTAGAAGTAGAGAAAATGCAGTCACAAGATGGTGTACCTGTTGTGATTTTCGGCCAGCAAGGTAGAGGTGACTTTGGACGGCTGTAGCAGCTTGTAGGGGTGGTTCCAGGTTTTAGCGAGCCTTGTCAAGGTGGACGGGGAATTTTGCACATTGGGGCTGAGGTGGATGGGCTGGAGGTGGTCGACAATGGGTCGGGACAGCAGCGCAAAGAAGAAGAGCGATAATAGTAGTTCAGCAATGAGTAGGGGTCGGGTTAGGGTTTGTAGAGAGGGTTTTTGGGTAGGTTAGTATATATATATATATATATGGTGGCTAGGGGGATCGGTTGTGGCATGCTCTAGTGTGGGTTGGGTTGAGTTTGATGGTGTTGGAGTCCATATACAGGAGGGATTGGCATATGAAGGTACAAGTTTCCAAATATAGGGACTTTCATTTATAAACTTTCCATATTAGGTTTTGACCCAATTAAAGTCTCCAATAATCTAACATAAAATGTAGGATGACCCTATCTATGTGGGGGTGACCCTCATCTATATTTTGTTAGGCAAGTTTAGACTCAAGGAAAATGACTTGATTTGGAAATAGGCTTCAAAAGTCACATAGGGGACCTTATGTGCCATTTGAATTTAAATAGCACATGGGGCCTCGATTGAGTGGGATACCCTAGGTATGCATGTAGAAGGCTAAAAAATAGTCAAAATCATATATTGGTTCGTCTAGGTTGGATCTATGTCGAGTCCGAAATTTAAGTAGGAAGTTACGACAAGTCTCACGGTAGATAACTTCTTGGCCTAAATTGACCCCGAAGTTGTGCGAAGCAAATAAAATACAAGAAGACATATTTGAGTGGGACATGATATACCAAATCGAAGATGAACTTGTCTAGGTCAAAACTTATGGAGGAAGTTTCTAGATTTTGGCATTTCTTGTGCTTCAAAAATCAAAGCTACGAAAAAGGGTATTCAATGATCAAAATTAATAGTGGGAAAATATATATTAATAACTTTATTAAAAAGTGATTAAATAAATAAATAAATAAATCCAAAAATCTAGGGGCTTACACTGGTATTGTAAGTTACGCATGAAATCCAACATAAATATAGTCAATGCCTGCTACATAGCCTCATGAATAACAAGAGAAGGACCCGAAGAAACAGCATAAGCATAAGTTGGAGCAACCAGAGGAGCAAACTGAGTCACTGGAGAAGGAGTAACAGTAGGAGCGGTAGCATCAAGATGAGGAGTCATCGCCTATGTAAGACCTTCCAGCTGTCTTTAAACGTCGTACATCATCATCGACATCATCGAGATGTGATGGTGCGGGTGGAGGTGTAGGAGGAGCTCTTGAGTAAGTGTGATGCCAACGATCTGGTATAATACACCCTACAACCTTTCGTCTCTTAACAACTTGTACCCACAGATCATTCTTTCTAGTTGGTGCATGTGGCTGACTAGTCTCAGCTTTCCCCCAATTCCCCCTTATAGTGAGCTAGAGGCCTAACTCTCCAATGTCTCATAAGTCTCCTATATTTATATAAAGAAATATGTTAGGTCAGGATTAGGGTTAGTGTTAGTGTTATGATTATGGTTATGGTTGTGGTTAGGGTTAGGGTTAGAGTAAGGGTTTCAGGGTTCGAGTTATGATTAGGTTTAAGGTTATGGTTAGGGTTAGGGTTAGGTTTAGTTTTTTTAGGTATTAAGGTTTTAAGGTTTTTCAGGGTTAGGATTAGGGTTTTTATGATTAGGTTTAAGGTTAGGGTTAGGTTTTTTGGGTTGTAATAAAATTACTCTAAATAATCTAATACAATAAAATTTACTTGTCAAAATTTTAAAAGTAGACAATTACATATTCTTTAGTAGTCCAATCATCTACTAACTTCCAATCCTTCTTCTGTCTGCGAGTCCACTCGAAGATTTTGGGAAAGATAACGATATTCAAATCTCTACCCATTTTGGCAGCCTTCTCACACTATAATTAAAAATATGAATATCAAAAAATTACATAAAAATGTAAATATGAAAAGAATTATATGTATTATCCGTTGAAAATGCTCACATTCGAAATGGATCTACCCATCTTGAGACCTACCTTAGCACAGACTGCCTTCGCCTTCTCCGACCCGGCCTTGTTCTCGCTATTGGCCATCTCCTTCTTCATCTTTTTCTAGAATTTTTCCTTGAGCCACTCCTTGTGCCTCTCTCCATGAAATAAGGCCAATGTCTTATGATCATTGATCATGTCCCTCAGCCTTTTGTTGGTGTAAACACCCTGATTTTTGGAAATTACTTTTCAAACATTTTATATAATTTTTATTTATTAAATTATATATTATCTTTAATTATGATTATAGATGTACTTTGACGTAGCTTTAACATTTGGAGCACACGAAATGCCAATCTTTCGAAACGTCCATAATGAGTTTTGAAGTAGACAAGTCCACCTTCAATTTGACATATCATGTCCTACGCAAACTTGTCTCCTAACATTCGTTTGACTTTGCAAAATTTTGGGTCAATTTAGGCTAATTAATCATTTTTTGTGAGTTCAGAACTTGACATCGATCAAAATCATTTGGCCCATTTTGAGCCTACGACACGCATGCCAAGGGTGTGCCACTCAATCGAGTTTGCATGTGCTATTTATTTGTGAATGACACAAGAGACTCATTGGTTGACTTTTTGAGTTTGATTTGAATAAAAAATATAATTGGACCCTAACCTAGCCAACCCTACTTGGTAGAGTCATGTTAGGTCGCTATGACGTAGTAGAAATATTTTGAATTTATTTAGGGATGTTATACCGCAAAATAGGTTTAAATACAATTTTGTATGTATATGATTATATCTATAATAGCCTAATGCTATATATATGAGCCTTAGTCATGGTTAAGTTTTGAGATGCATATCAACTCGGAATTTTGGCACGGTTAGTGTAGTTGCGTGATTTGACTAGTGTTTAGCCATGGTAGGGCAGGCCAAGACATATGTGTGTCCTTACTAGGAAAATAGGTCAAAGTTATGACTTGAACCCTATAAATGGGTAATTAGTATTTATTAAGACCCTTTGACTTTTAGGAGACCCGGATGTGCCAATCTAGCCCGAATTTGACCCGATCCAAACCAAAACCCATGTAGACAGGTAGTGCGTCCAAAAATGTCCATGCATATATATATATATATATATATATATATATATATATATATATATATATATATATATATATATATATATATATTAAATGGTCCAGTAGGTATTTTTTATAAATATTTGTAAAATATAATATATATGCTATTGCTATTAAATTTATATTATATTTTGGATAATGATAACGATTTTCTTAAAATGTTCTTTTTAGGTTTTTTTAGGATTACTAGGCTATACATATACTTGTGTGTATACAAATGTATGCGTAGTATAAAGATACATGAATAAGTATTTTATTTTTTATTAAACTCTATTTATAAGTTGAAAATATATATACATATAAATTAAGTTTTATTTATGAGATTTAGTAAATAAAATTAATGAATATATTGCAAATTTTTGGTTTTATTATAATTTTTATAAATATTTCATGTAATTATCACATGTGTGTATATAAATATATATATATATATATATATATATATATATATATATATATATATATATATATATATATATATATATATATATATATATATATATATATATATCTATATATATATATATATTATATTTATATATAATATATATATATATATATATATATTATAATATATATATATATATATATATTTTTTAATATATATATATATATATATATATATATATATTATAAAATATATATATATATATTATAAAATATATATATATTATATATAAATATAATATATATATATATTATAAAAATATATATATATATATATATATATAAATATAATATATATATATATATAAAGGGTGCTTTTTTTTTATTTTGGACAGCAGTGTGTCGAGACAGAGTCTCCTTCGATTTCAGAGTCGGAGATGTAGAGGGATTAGCCAAAAGTTTGTTTCCCTTAGGTTGCGTCAAAGCATTGATGGGCGCAAGTTGCACAGAAGCAGGAATAGGTACAGGTTGCACCAGAGAAGAGAAGGCCAAGGGGCACTTTTATTTGTTTTGGACAGCAGTGTGTCGAGACAGAGTTTCCTTCAATTTTAGGATCGGAGCAGTAGAGGGATTAGCCAAAAGGTTGTTTCCCTTAGGTTGCACCGAAGTAGTGATATGCGCAAGTTGCACAGAGGCAAGAGATTGCGCCACCGAGGACTTAGGAGTCCAAACAGAGCGCATCTTGCTCTTAACAACGACAGCAGTGCGCTTGGCACCTCCAACATTGATCATGGTCTCGTAGGCTGTCTGGTCGACTTGAACGACCAGGGTTTTCTGCGTCTTGTCGATTGACGCGGTATCACATTGGGTTGTCACTTTCTCGTCGGAGAAGAAAGTCGTCCCCAGCAGAGGTGCCATTTTGTTTGCAAGAACAAAAGTTTTATTACAAACTAAGAAAAAGAGTACAAGAGTACAATTGATTTCTGGGGAAGTACAACTATAGGAATCTGATCAGAAGATGATCACTTTATCCCTTGGACGATGTGTTATCGAAGACACGAGCCTCTAGAGAATGCAACAGCACTTTAGCAGAAGATTATGATCACTCTTGATGTTTTATGATTAATTTGAAATCCTATTTATAGAGTTCTTAAAATAACTGTTTAGTAGTTATTCTGGATTGCGCGTGCATTAAGTTGCACGCCTCCTGTTCACTTGCGCAAACGGTTGTACTAACTGCCATGGACGCGTGGCATCGTTTGATTAAGATGTGTGTGGTCTTGAGCAGTGTAGAGGATACGTTCTGCGAAGTTAGTGGCTTGCACGCTACGTCACTTTGTCCTAAACACTATTTGATCACCTTGTGCATGCTTCATCAGGTTGCGCGCAGGCACAATGTAACAACCTGCAAGCGGTTTACACCAACTTCTGTAGACGCATGGCATCATTTGATTAAGATACGAGTCGTTGTGGGCAGTGTAGTGGGCACGCTTTGCGAAGTTGATGGCTTTTGCACCACTTCACCCTGTTTTAAAATAAGAGTTGATCATGTGGCACCAATTTGTCAGGCCGTGCAAAGACGCAACTCAACGACTGGCGCCTTTGACTAGGTCTTCTGTGATGTACTGATTAATTCTCCCACCATTCAGTGACTTGTGCGAACCAACTGTCAGTATTAATTACATGCTGAAAAAATCTTCTCGAGTGCCGCGTTGCGTAGGATTCGAATGGATTTTCCTTAATCTCCGTGCTGTCAGTTATCAGATAATGATGATGTCGTTACAGCTTTTCGAAGAAGTGCGCCACATGGGTCTCCGTACAACCTGACTCCAGCACAACCTAGAGTTGGCGCAACCTGATGCTGCGAAACTTGATTGTTTGGTGCAATATAATTTTTGAACACCATCTGATGATTTGAATACCTTAATGGATGGCGCAGTTTAATTTTTAGCCTCTACAAGTTGGGGATATCGCAAGCGGATATCATCCTCACGCTCCCACATTGACTCACCTAAGGAGTGGGGACCCCAAGCAATACGGATTAAACTAATATTCTTGTTCTTGAGTACCTTCTCTCTTCGGTCCAATATGGATACAGGCCTTTCCACATAAGAAAGGTTGGTACCAACAACCAATTCCGAATGATCAAAGACATGGCTCGGATCCGGGATATACCATCGTAATTGGACTACATGGAACACGTCATGTACCTCACGTAACGACGGCGGAAGAACAAGATGATAGGACACATCACCTACTCGCTCAAGAATATCGAACGGACCTATATACCTAGGACTAAGGTTTCCCCGTATGCCGAAACGAATGACACCACGGGTAGGCGAGATCCTAAGGAATAGGTAGTCGCCGATAGAAAACTCAAGAGGACGCTGATGAGAATCGGCCCAATGGCATTGACGATCCTGTGCAACTCGAAGATGATCTTTGACTTGTCTGACCACCTTAATAGTCTTCATAACCATCTCTAGACCAAGCATCTGCCTCTCGCCCATATCGTCCCAGGCTAAAAGAGATCTGTACTTCCTACCATACAGGGCCTCAAAAGGTGCCATCTGAATACAGGCCTGGAAACTGTTGTTATAGGAGAACTCCATTAAGAGCAGGTAATCTTCCCATGAACCACCGAAGTCTAGCGTACAAGATCGTAATATATCTTCAAGGGTCTAAATCGTACATTCTGACTGACTATCTGTCTGCGGATGAAAAGCTGAACTGAACTTGAGACGAGTCCCCAAACTCTCTTGAAGACTCCGCCAAAAGTGCGATGTGAATCTTGAATCTCTGTCTGATATGATTCTAACTGGCACTCCATGCAATTTGACAATCTGCCTGAGGTACATCTCTACTAGCTGATCCGTCGACTGACCAATTCTGAAGGGGAAAAAATGGGCTACCTTCGTGAGACGATCAACTATAATCCAAATAGCATCTCTCCAAGCTGGAGATTTAGGTAACCCAATTACAAAATCCATGGTAATGTGCTCCCATTTCCATTATAGGATCGGTAAAGGTTGAAGAAGTCCAGCTGGTCTCTAATGTTCAGCCTTAACTTGTTGGCAAACTAAACATCGGGAGACAAACCGGGCTATCTCCCTCTTCATGCCATTCCACCAGAAATACAGACGGATGTCTCGGTACATCTTCACGCCACTGGGACGAATTAAATACTGAGAACTGTGAGCCTCTGTCATGATCTTTTGTCTGATATCATCACTAGGTACACAAAGATGTCTTCCATGTCGGAGTGTACCATCCTCATGAATGTATAACTTTGCTCTCCATCCTGCTACACATTCTGTTCTAAGCCGCTAAAGCTTAGAATCTGCTGATTGTGCCATCTTGATCCTCTCAACTATGTTGGAATGAACTTGCATGCTGGCCATCAATGCCACATTGGTAGGGAGAACTATCTCTATCCCCATCTTCTGAAGATCGGCTAACAATTCTGGTTGCGGTGTTAGGAAGTAAGATCCTGGTCTTCTGCTCGATGCATCTGCAACTACGTTGACCTTCCCCTGATTATACTGCAGGTTGATGTCATAATCCACCAGTAGCTCGAGCCATATTCGCTGATGCATATTAAGATCCGAGTAAACACATACTTATGACTCTTGTGGTCGGTGAAAATCTTCATCCGATCTCTATATAAATAATGCCTCCAAAGCTTCAATGTAAAAACTACTACTGCTAACTCCAAGTCATGGGTAGGATAATTCCTCTCATGGTCACGACGCTGACGTGATACATAAGCTACTACTTTACCATGTTGCATCAATACGCATATCAATCCTCTGCCTGAAGCATCACAATAAACTAAAAATCCTTCAGTCTCATTTGGAAGAGTGAGAATGTGGGCCGTCATCAATCTCTGCATCAACTTCTCAAATGAACTCTGACACTTTGCTGTCCAAGCAAACTGCACATCCTTACGGGTCAACTGCGTCATGGGCGCTGAAATCTGAGCAAAATCTAATATGAACTGTCGATAATAGTCGGCCAATCCTAGGAAACTTTGAACTTCTGAGACGGTACTGGGAACTGGCAATGTCACTATATCCACTATCTTTCGAGGGTCAACTTCCACTCCACCTCTGGTGATGATATAACCTAAGTACGAAATGTGATCAAGCCAAAATTTGCACTTACTGAACTTTGCATACAACTGGTGTTCCCTGAAAATCTAAAGAACTATACGGAGATGCTGCTCATGCTTCGCCTCACTCTTGCTATAGACCAAGATGTCATCTATAAACACTACCACGAACTGGTCCAAATAGGGCATGAAGATACGATTCATGAGGTCTATGAATACGGCTGGCACATTGGTTGCTGCAAATGGCATAACGAGGAACTCCTAATGTCCATATCTTGATCTGAACGCTATCTTCGGGATGTCTTGCTCTCTAACTCTGATCTGATGGCATCCTGACCGTAGGTCAATCTTCGAGAATATTGTCGCTCCACTGAGTTGATCAAATAAATTATCTATCCTTGGTAGAGGATATATATTCTTGATTGTTACTGAGTTCGAGGTACGATAATTAACACATAATCTTAACGTACCATCCTTCTTTTTCACAAGAAGCATCGGGGCTCCCAAGGCGATCCGCTAGCACGAATGAATTCCTTGGTGCTGAGTTCTTCAATCATCTTGTACAAAATATCCAACTCTGAAGGTGCTATCCTGTAGACTCTCTCTAATACCGGTGTCGTCCCTGGAAGTAAATCAATAGTGAACTCTATCTCTCTCTCTGGCGGCATGCTTGGAAGCTCCGGAGAACACGTCTGGGAACTCTTCAACGACTCTAGAAAACTGAACTGCCTCTTCTACTGCCATCCGAAAGACTGGGGGAGAAGGTTCTACTTCGCCTCTGAAAAATGAAAACTCTACCTCACCGGAAAAACCAAAAATAATCCTGCCAATATGGCACTCTATTCTTGCATATTGCTCCTTTACCCAATTCATTCCTAGGACTACATTATAGTTGACCATCGAAAATTCTATCAATCTAGTGGGGAACTCTCTACCGCTAACTACGGTTCAACACGAGAAAAATACTCTATCTACAACCACAAGACCATTACAAGTAAGTATATTGAGCCTTATTGATAAAGACTCGGGCTCCAGTCCTATCCGTGTAGCGAATCGTACAGACATAAATGAATGCGATGCACCCGAATCAAATAATAATGATGCTGGAAAAGAGTTGACAAGAATGGTAGCTGCCACCACCTCACCTGAAGCTAACTCTTCCTCCACAGTCAGAACCATAGCCTGACCTTGCCCTCTGGGTGCTGGTCCCCTCTGCTGGAAACCTCTCTGCCGGTTCTGTATCTGAGCTTGGGTCTGGACATACTGCTGGGGTCTCTACTGCTAGAAGGCTTGTGCCTGAGGTGGCAAAGGCCTCAGTGGCTGGTACTGCTGCTGCACTGGTGCTGGAGCTGGTCCCCTAACCGATGGACTAGTTAGGTTCGACGATGATGAACTGACTTTATTCGGGCGGGACCCTATCATGTGGTCCGGTGTCCTACAAGCCAAGCACAATCCCTGTGCTCTGCGGCACTCCAAAATAACGTGTCCTGGCTTTCCACAATGAGTACAGCCCATTGCGAAAGACTGCCCCAGCTTCTGTTGCTGAGGGTACGTCAGTGTTGAATGCTGAACCGACGTAACTGAATTCGTCCTTCGGGGAACTCCAATCGAAAAAGACCTAGCTGTCGGGGCTGGTGCTGAAAAAAGACTCATATGCCCATGGAACCTTTTTCTGCTTCCGGTTCGGTCCATGATTCTCTGCGAGGTATACTCATGCCTCCTAGCTGCCCTCAAAACAACATCAAAAGTCCGATGCTCGAACTGCTCCACAGCTAGAATAATCTCTAGGTGGAATCCCTGCTGAAACTGTTGGGCTCGGTTGTCATGCCCCAAAACCAGAATACAGGAGAGCGGGGGATAGACACATCCTCTACGTATATTGAAGTATAATCTACCTCGATATACGATCACAGCTGTCTAGATGCATGGGGGTTTACTATAAGCCATTAGTCTCTTAGGGTCAAGAACAAGCCTAGTGTCTCAATCTCAAGCAAGCAAGTAAATATAACAAGATGGTAGATCATCAGACATACAAAGTAAGGCATCCCAAATATTATATATTCTGATGATCATGAAGCTAGTCATACAAAATACGAAGACTAGCAAGAGTTTAAGTCATACATGATAAACCCTAGGATTTGTCAATCATGTAACAGCCCGTAGGCAGACAGAAATTAAAGTTTCAACATGAGCTAACACTTGCTCGATGGCTAAATGCCTCAAAAGAATAATTTACGATGTTGTCACTGCTGATGCGTGGCTTCAGGACATAGAAGTTATCCTGGAGGCAGCTAGGATTCCTGAGGAAGAGAAGGTGGCGGTTGTGTGTCTGCTGTTATTAGACTTAGCCTGCAGCTGGTGGGCGATGCTAGCAGTTGGATTACCGATGCCTATCTCATGGGCGGAGTTCAGCAATAAGTTCTAGACCAAGTACTTCGAAGCAGTAGCCCGGTATGATCTGCAGATGAGCTTCACTAATCTTATGCAGATGGGGAGGATGGTCGATGGATATGCGGCCGAGTTTTCTAGACTTAGTCGGTTTGCTCCTACCTTGGTGGCGACCGAATTAGATCGAGCCCAGCGATTCTAGCAGGGACTCCACCTAGAGATCATTATATCAGTGGAGCAGTTTGAGTACCAGACGTTTGATGCCATCTTGCGAGCAGCGAAGAGGCATGAGTATACTTCGCAGAGGATTGTAGATAGAAGCGAAAGACAGAAGAGGTCTCATGGGCAGATGTCCCAGTCATCAGCACCAGCCTCGGCAACTAGGGCTTTAATAATTGGGGCTCCTTAGAAGGTGACCACAGTTTCATCTGTTCTGCACTCGACGTCGGCGTATCCTCAGCAACACAAGCAAAAGCAGTTTTCCGCAATAGGCTGCACTCATTGTGGGAAGCCAGGACATGGAGTATCAGAGTGTCGCAGAGCACAGGGACTGTGCTTGGCTTGTGGGGCACCGGATCATAAGATAGGGTCCTGTCCGAATAGAGCCAGTTCATCGTCATCAAACCTAACCAGTCCATCGGTTAGGGGTCCAGCACCAATGCAGCAGCAATACCAGCCACCAAGGCCAATGCCACCTCAGGCTCAGCAGTATGCCCAAACTCAGATTCAGAACAGGCAGAGAGGTCACCAGCAGAGGGGACTAGCACCAAGAGGGCAAGGGCAGGCTATGGCTCTGACCGTAGAAGAAGAATTAGCATCAGGTGAGGTGGTGGCAGGTACCATTCTCGTCAACTCTTTTCTAGTATTAGTATTATTTTATTCGGGTGCATCACATTCATTTATGTCTGCACGATTCGCAACACGGATAGGACTGAAGCCCGAGTCATTATCAGTAAGGCTCAATATACTTACTGGTAACGGTCTTGTGGGGGTAGATAGAGTTTATTTCTCGTGTCGAATCGTAGTTAGCGGTAGAGAGTTTCCCGCTAGATTGATAGAATTTCCGATGGCCGACTATGATATGGTCCTAGAAATGGATTGGTTGAAGGATCAATAGGCAAGAATAGACTGCCATATTGGCAGGATTATTTTTGGTATTCCAAAAGAACCAGAGTTTTCATTTTCCATGTACGAAGTAGAACCTTCACCACTAGTATTACGGATGGCAGTAGCAGAAGCAGTTCAATTTTCCAGAGTAGTAGAAGAGTTTCCTGATGTGTTTTCCCAAGAGCTTCCAGGTATGCCACTGTAACACCCATTTTTCTAAAATTGGAGTATTTTTGAAAAATTATTATTTTATTATTTATTTATGGTATTATAGTCATGATATGATTTTTTGGTGATTTTTAGTTAGTTAAAACTATTTTCTAAGTCACGACTTATGACTTTATGATTTTGTTAGTATAACTTAGTGTAAACCCTAGTTTTCCTTAACCTAGAAGTTGCCATGACCATGTGAGCTTAGCCATAGGCTTAGAACATCAAATTAGTGACTTTTGGCCAAAAGGGTATTTTGGTAATTTACTAGACTTTATTTGAGATTATGTGATTTTTAATATTATTTAATCATGGTTAAGTACCATGATTAGTCCCTAACCTATCCTACCCTAATCTAGAGGTTAGCTACTAACCTAGAAGCTTTAGGATGAATAATTGGTCATGGGTTAAAGCAATGAAAATATCTAGATATTACTTTATGGATATTTTGCTTGAAACCCTCAAAATATCTCACGCTTTTTCACAAAAGTCTTGCCTTAACCATGAAGGAAAGGGCAAGGCCACCCCCCCATGCCATGGCCGGCCAAGGACCCCCCCTAGCAGCCACACTTTCTATTTAACCCATCAAAATCATTCATGAACATCTTTACATGAATTTAATCCTAGAAAAATCCCATTTCCTTCAAACACCCACAACTTGATCAATATTGATCCAAATTCACTCTAGTATTTTGCATTGGGACCCTACAACATCAAGGGTGCTAAAGGAAGCTAGTAATCAAGAATTTGGGAGCTTTGGACATCACCAAGTTGAAGGAAGCACACCCCCTCTTTATTGATTTTTCATTGGATTTGCACAAATAGGTAAATGCCCTCAAACCTAGTTAATATCCTGTTTTTTTCATAAATGCATGCATATAGGACTACCCTAACTGTGGGTCAAGTTTGGTAGGATTTAGAGTTGGTTTTGTGTCCGTATCGGACACGTATCCTAGCCTATAAACCCTTGTTTGGTGAAATGCCACAGAGGATCTGTTTTTGATAAAATGTAAAACAAATTATATTTTTGGGTAGCCCTAGACATGTAGGACACAACCCTAGTTGACTGAGCACACTTCGAGTTGTGTCCGTGTCCAAAACAGTACACGAACACACTGTTAAAACCACACTGTGACACTGAAAAAACCCGACTATTTGATACTTCCTGTCGTGTCCACACGAGTCGTGGACACGATACAGAAACCTAGACACGAACCTAACCACCCCACCTGTCTACTGACACGAGCACGAGGCTCTACGTGCCACGTGTGCAGCACACGACCCTTCAACACGCGCGCACGAGACTGAGCAGCCTCCCCTGCTACTCGATACCTAGTGCGGACACTGTAGGACACGAGGACACGGGAAAATTGACACAGAGGAGGGGGCAACCTCTGTCATGCCCCCCCTCGAGTTTGAGACACTCTCGTGTCCTATCGAAGACACGAGGGCACGTGCACTGGTCGTGCACTGCACTGCACGCGCACATTTTTCCTCACTGACACGGCCTTCGTGTCGCGCGGACACGAGTCGTGGACACGACTCAGGTTGCTAGACACCTAGCCTGACCCTAGGCGAACCTAGGGACACGAGCAAGACACCTCACGTGTCCTGTGTCGTGAGCACGAGACACGTGAACACGTACACGATACAGTGCCAATTACAGTACACTGTACTTATCCGATTGTGTTTTTAAATATTTGGACACGCCGTGTCGTGTCGTGGTGGACTCCCATTGACACACACGACACGTACACATGTGGGGACACACTTACCAACCACTGGATTCGAACCTTAGTTGGGTTTTGGACATGAAAATGGGTTTACCCTGTTGTCGAGTGCACAGTGACATTTTCCTGAGTTTAGGACATTTTTCCCAGTTTTCAGAAATGAATTTTGATTTGAATTTTGTTATGTTTTATACATGTATTTGTATATTTCAGTGTTGTATACATATGTATATGTATAAATGTGTGTGTATGTGAGATTTGAGGGTGTACACATGTGTGTACAGGTGTATATACATGTATGTATATATTAGGTGTGTGTGTATTGTGTGTGTGAGTTTGGGGACCAATTCTGGTTCCAGGAAACTGGAAATCCCCCCCATTCACTGTCCAGCCCATTCCCTCTCTCTCTCACTGTTAACTCTCTCTCTCTCACTGTTAACACCCTCTCTTTCACTCTCTCCCATCCTCTCTTTCCCTTTACATATATGTATTATATTTATATGAGTTTATATATATATATATATATATATATATATATATATATATATATATGTTATATATGTATTGTATTAGATAATGTATTGTATCTATATACATAAACTATAGGATATATGAGTATTACCTAGGCTATAGGCCTATGTAGTAATGTTGTATATATATATGTATAGTTATATATATGTGTGTATATATGTATATTATATAGAATGGATACCTATATGATATTAGCTTATGGTCTAGATACACTAGCCTATGGCCATTAGGGGCTAACCCTAATTGACTAGTGACCCCTTGACCTAGGTACCCTAATGACCCTTGTTTGACTAGTGTTGACCAAAGTCAACCTAGGGTCAAACTTGACCTAAATTGAACTTGAATTAACCTAGAATGACTAGTTTGACATTGGTTGACCTAACTTGACTAGTAGACCTAGTTTGACTAGATAATTGACCATTGTTGACCAAAGTCAACTATAGGTCAACCATGACCAAATTGACCTAGAAATGGCTTGGATGAACATAGAAGGACTTGTTGACTAAGATTTGACTAAACCCTAGGCTATTAACTAGTTGGTTTAGGTTTGACCTATATATAAGTATACTATTGTGACTTGGGTTTTGTGGAAAGACCTATGTAGATTAAGATATGTATGGGGTTAAGTTAGATACTTAGAGTTGAGTCATGACTTGAGATTGGAATATGGGATTAGCTTGAATATAAGATTAAGGTTGGTATTATATATATGTATTTATATGTGGTATACTTGTATAGGTATTGGTTATACCTTAACCTTGTGGTGTAGTACCTTAGATAGTCTAGATTGACCTAGCTTGACCATATTGACTAGTATTTGACTAGTCTGACCATTGATTGACTAAACCCTAGATAACTTGACTAGTTTGACTAGAATATTGACTAAGAGTTGACTTTAACCTAGATTAGACTAGTTTGACCCTATTTGACCTTGTTTGACTTTATTTGACTTAGTTTGACTTTCTGTGACCTAGTATGACTTCCTGTGACCCAGTTTGACTATTGAGTTGACCAAGAGTTGACTTTTGACCAGATTGACCTAGAATCATGTAGTATGCATTGTATACTTTATTTTTACCATTGTGGATACATTATGACTTGTATTGCTCTGATTAGGAGCCATACACCTCTCCTCAGACAGTATATCCTCTTCAGACATTCAGTTATCAGGCGAGTACATTCTCTGACCGTTTCATACTTGTTCAGGCTTTACTTCTCGCTCTAGATTACTTTACTTGATGCTGTCACGTTGGTAACACGGATTGGTACTATATGGATCTTTACATGAGATGTTATCCCCCTCGGGAGCATCGGGTACTTCATGTTACGTGTGTTTCACTTTCATCATGTACTCCTGTGCTTCCATCATGCATGTATACTCATGTGATCATGTACTCTCATGTTCACTGAGCCCTCATGTATACTATCATGTACACCCTTTCATGGGCCCCATGTGATATCATGTATAATAACGTAACTTGTCTCGATCCTTGTGTATTGATTGGGGTAACGGGGGAGTAGAAGTGGACATGTGAATAATTCCAAGTAGTGTAATCATGTACAAACTCAGTAGTATAATCATGTATAAATTCTAGCCATTCACATGCTTATCTTGTACTCTACATCACTAGCCACTTACAGTTCTCTATATACAGTAGATATTTCCTTTACAAGCTATCTCTTTTACAACGTATATTTCCTTTCAGTATTTTCTGTATCTTACTCTATTGCCTGTATCGTATTTCCTAACCTGATATGAACTGCGTGAGATGTATTGTGCTCGTTCCTGTCCTGACTGGACCTGTTGAAAATATTACAGAGGATGAAGATGAGGCCCTGGTGTCTACCTATTATGGAGCAGGACTAGATGATACTTATGTTGTGGACCCTCAGCAGGATCCACCTGCAGCTGAGGATATTGCCCCAGTAGTCTAGGCTAGTTTAGCTAGACAGTCTTTTCTGTATTATCATTTTGTCTCACATCTGAGTTGTATTTTGAGATGTTGAGATATATAGACTCTTAGACTTATTGTATTATGAGTTGACATTCTGGATGTTATGTATCCTAGACACTTAGACTTATTTCATCTATTCTACTGTTCTCTTTGAGTTACTGTCTATCTATCTATCTTTATTCTTCTATCCTAGATGTGATTGAGATGTATATTTGTTATGTCACCTCCATTCGGAGAGTATAAACTGTACAGGTACTTTTATATTGTTAGATGATTGACCTAGGACAGCGTTATACCGTCGACACTGCGGCGTAGGCTGGATGTACCCACTTCTCGTGCCCGTATACAGGGTGCGGGTCGTGACACGTTTTTAGTGGTAGCCCATACAGGTCTCGAGTTATGTAGTGATATTCGAACTAGAGTATCACTACAGCCTGTGATAGGATTGGAGGAATAGGCTTAGTAAGAGAGGATACTCAATCACTGTTAGGATACTTTGAGAGATTCCTGGGATGACCCTTGAGAATCTCATTTGAAATTCAATTTAAACTCCTTTTCCCTTAATTGAATTTGATTTTTGAGGATTCACTGTAGAACTTTGAATCCTGGTGTTAGTTGATGATTTGGAATTTTTGTAGTTGTTAATTTTAATTTTTTGTGTTAGATTAATATCTTTTATTTTATGGTACTCAATCACATTTATGAGAAAACTCTTATCTGTTTCTTGCCATCTAATCCTCTTGCTAATTGCTTTTTATTGAAATAAACTGTCCCCTCTATTTTTGTATCTTGCTCAGCTCCTTCTACCAATCTATGTGATTGTATCCCAAACCTGACTTACTCGACATTTCCTCAAATCAAGACCTTATTGAGACCTTCTAACCTTGACCTTTGATTTATCGAACCCTAACTATATTCATCTAGTAGCCTATCTATCCCTAGGACCGTGTTACTAAATTATTTACTAGATTCCTAATTAATTTTATTCCATGGGTTATTTTGATCTTCTTTAATTTTTGCATCAATTATCACGTCTTGAACTCCCACTTTCTATTCTAGATCATTGGACGTCCTTTACCGTGACTTAGATATTCAGAGTATAATACTAGCTGTTACCTCCCAACAAACTTCACATGTAAGACCAAGACTAGCCTACCTTCATGTAGGTATTCCATGTCCTACTAAAACCCGTCTCCTTGTACTCTATTTTCTTGATATGATTTTCTGGTCAAATGGCTAAACTATAACCTCTACCATGATACTAAATTAATTCTTATTTCAATTAGAGATCCACCTTGGCTCAATTCTTTCGACCTGGCATGTGATGGTGTTCTGCTTGAACCCTTAAATGCTTAACCTTGTACCTATCTTGAATGCTTGACCCGATTGGTTAAGGATCTTGGACTATGTATCTTCTTTTATCATTTCCACCCTTACTTATATCTTATGCTATAAATTTATCCTTAGTTTTATAAGCTTATCCCTTTTGAGCTTGATCATGATATATTTTATTGGGTGCGCACCCACTAACATATTGTCTAATCAGAACCGGCGCATGATGGTCTGATCAACCTATTGCATTTTGGTTCATTTTTCATATATTAATCTACGTGGATGGAGACACAGTTAAACTTGCCCTAGAATCTTATCCGCAACAGCCTTGACAATTCTCCTTGGAATTATTTTATCGCCCATGAACCTCGTATTCGTATCCAGTTGAATTAAAATTAATCATGACCTGGATTATTCATCATTGGATGCTCGTGCTCATACTTGATTTCATTAATTTTCCATCTTGTCCAAATCTCGATTTATCCTGAACTTGATCAACTTAGATCGTGTCAAGACTAAAATCTAATTGTGATTGCTTGTGCCTAAATTTTTCAATTTTCTTTTACCACTTTATGGAATAGTAACTTTTAATGATTCTCACTTGCTTGTTAATGACCAATTTTCATATAGGATGGTAGACGGCCCTATAGCCTTGATGATTGTTGTTCCCTTACCTTCCCAATTAGGACACCTTAGATTGCTTGTACATTTTGATACCATAGGACAGTATTGATCTAGAATGACTAGTGCACCTAGATGAGACCACAGACTGTCCCATTTAACCTGTCCCCCTGGTACCACTATTTCATTACGATTTTTGGTTCAATTTAGGCTATAGACCTTTCCCACTCTAAGTTGTGATCATCGTAGGCACATTACCGTGACTTTTAAGTTAAGAGCACAAGACTAGTTGTTTTTTCAAAACTAATTTCACATACGTGACCTAGACATGACATACTACACCCATGACCTTAGTGTCCCACTCAGGCATACCATTGTGTGCTTCATTTGCTTAGTACGATTTTTCTGACCCAAGGCTCCATCCTGATTTACCCCATGGAGTTACTTTTGATTTCGATTTAAATTAAGGACACCTTATGACCTAAAACTGCCAGCCAATTTTTGGACATGACCCAGTATAGGTCTACTACCCATATTTTACTTGTTGACCTTGTATGTTGCTAGGTAGTGGCTTCGACCCTGATTGTTGGAGGTTTGACCTAGGAGGAGTACGACCATCTAAATTTCGAGGACGAAATTATTTTAAGGTGGGTAGACTTGTAACACCCAGTTTTCTAAAATTGGAGTATTTTTGAAAAATTATTATTTTTATTATTTATTTATGGTATTATAGTCATGATATGATTTTTTGGTGATTTTTAGTTAGTTAAAACTATTTTCTAAGTCACGACTTATGACTTTGTGATTTTGTTAGTATAACTTAGTGTAAACCCTAGTTTTCCTTAACCTAGAAGTTGCCATGACCATGTGAGCTTAGCCATAGGCTTAGAACATCAAATTAGTGACTTTTGGCCAAAAGGGTATTTTGGTAATTTACTAGACTTTATTTGAGATTATGTGATTTTTAATATTATTTAATCATGGTTAAGTACCATGATTAGTCCCTAACCTATCCTACCCTAATCTAGAGGTTAGCTACTAACCTAGAAGCTTTAGGATGAATAATTGGTCATGGGTTTAAAGCAATGAAAATATCTAGATATTACTTTATGGATATTTTGCTTGAAACCCTCAAAATATCTCACCCTTTTTCACAAAAGTCTTGCCTTAACCATGAAGGAAAGGGCAAGGACACCCCCCCATGCCATGGCCGGCCAAGGACCCCCCCCTAGCAGCCACACTTTCTATTTAACCCATCAAAATCATTCATGAACATCTTTACATGAATTTAATCCTAGAAAAATCCCATTTCCTTCAAACACCCACAACTTGATCAATATTAATCCAAATTCACTCTAGTCTTTTGCATTGGGGCCCTACAACATCAAGGGTGCTAAGGGAAGCTAGCAATCAAGAATTTGGGAGCTTTGGACATCACCAAGTTGAAGGAAGCACACCCCCTCTTTATTGATTTTTCATTGGATTTGCACAAATAGGTAAATGCCCTCAAACCTAGTTAATATCCTATTTTTTTTTCATAAATGCATGCATATAGGACTACCCTAACTGTGGGGTCAAGTTTGGTAGGATTTAGAGTTGGTTTGGTGTCCGTATCGGACACGTATCCTAGCCTATAAACCCTTGTTTGGTGAAATGCCACAGAGGATATGTTTCTGATAAAATGTAAAACAAATTATATTTTTGGGTAGCCCTAGACATGTAGGACACAACCCTAGTTGACTGAGCACACTTCGAGTTGTGTCCGTGTCCAAAATAGGATACGAACACACTGTTAAAACCACACTGTGACACTGAAAAACCTGACTGTTTGACACTTCCTGTCGTGTCCACACGAGTCGTAGACACGATACAGAAACCTAGACACGAACCTAACCACCCCACCTATCCACTGACACGAGCACGAGGCTCTACGTGCCACGTGTGGAGCACACGACCCTTCGACACGCGCGCACGAGACTGAGCAGCCTCCCCTGCTACTCGACACCTAGTACGGACACTGTAGGACACGAGGACACGGGAAAAATTGACATAGAGGAGGGGGCAACCTCTGTCATGCCCCCCTCGAGTTTGAGACACTCTCGTGTCCTATCTAGGACACGAGGACACGTGCACTGGTCGTGCACTGCACTGCACGCGCACATTTTTCCTCACTGACACGGCCTTCGTGTCACACGGACACGAGTCGTGGACACGACTCAGGTTGCTAGACACCTAGCCTGACCCTAGGCGAACCTAGGGACACGAGCACGACACCTCACGTGTCCTGTGTCGTGAGCACGAGACACGTGAACACGTGCACGATACAGTGCCAATTACAGTGCACTGTATTTACCCGATTATGTTTTTAAATACTTAGACACGCTGTGTCGTGTCGTGGTGGACTCCCATTGACACACACGACACGTACACATGTGGGGACACACTTACCAACCACTGGATTCGAACCTTAGTTGGGTTTTGGACATGAAAATGGGTTTACCCTGTTGTCGAGTGCACAGTGACATTTTCCTGAGTTTAGGACATTTTTCCCAGTTTTCAGAAATGAATTTTGATTTGAATTTTGTTATGTTTTATACATGTATTTGTATATTTAGTGTTGTATACATATGTATGTATATATGTGTGTGTATGTGAGATTTGAGGGTGTACACATGTGTGTACATGTGTATATACATGTATGTATATATTAGGTGTGTGTGTATTGTGTGTGTGAGTTTGGGGACCAATTCTGGTTCCAGGAAACTGGAAATCCCCCCCATTCACTGTCCAGCCCATTCCCTCTCTCTCTCACTGTTAACTCTCTCCTCTCACTGTTAACACTCTCTTTCACTCTCTCCCTTCCTCTCTTTCCTCTACATATATGTATTATATTTATATGAGTTTGTATATATATATATATATATATATATATATATATATATATATATATATATATATATGTTATATATATTGTATTAGATAATGTATTGTATCTATATACATAAACTATAGGATATATGAGTATTACCTAGGCTATAGGCCTATGTAGTAATATTGTATATATATGTATAGTTATATATATGTGTATATATATATATATTATATAGAATGGATACCTATATGATATTAGCTTATGGTCTAGATACACTAGCCTATGGCCATTAGGGGCTAACCCTAATTGACTAGTGACCCCTTGACCTAGGTACCCTAATGACCCTTGTTTGACTAGTGTTGACCAAAGTCAACCTAGGGTCAAACTTGACCTAAATTGAACTTGAATTAACCTAGAATGACTAGTTTGACATTGGTTGACCTAACTTGACTAGTAGACCTAGTTTGACTAGATAATTGACCATTGTTGACCAAAGTCAACTATAGGTCAACCATGACCAAATTGACCTAAAAATGGCTTGGATGAACATAGAAGGACTTGTTGACTAAGATTTGACTAAACCCTAGGCTATTAACTAGTTGGTTTAGGTTTGACCTATATATAAGTATACTATTGTGACTTAGGTTTTGTGGAAAGACCTATGTAGATTAAGATATGTATGGGGTTAAGTTAGATACTTAGAGTTGAGTCATGACTTGAGATTGGAATATGGGATTAGCTTGAATATAAGATTAAGGTTGGTATTATATATATATGTAGTTATATGTGGTATACTTGTATAGGTATTGGTTATACCTTAACCTTGTGGTGTAGTACCTTAGATAGTCTAGATTGACCTAGCTTGACCATATTGACTAGTATTTGACTAGTCTGACCATTGATTGACTAAACCCTAGATAACTTGACTAGTTTGACTAGAATATTGACCAAGAGTTGACTTTAACCTAGATTAGACTAGTTTGACCCTATTTGACCTTGTTTGACTTTATTTGACTTAGTTTGACTTCCTGTGACCTAGTATGACTTCCTGTGACCCAGTTTGACTATTGAGTTGACCAAGAGTTGACTTTTGACCAGATTGACCTAGAATCATGTAGTATGCATTGTATACTTTATTTTTACCATTGTGGATACATTGTGACTTGTATTGCTCTGATTAGGAGCCATACACCTCTCCTCAGACAGTATATCCTCTTCAGACATTCAGTTATCAGGCGAGTACATTCTCTGACCATTTCATACTTGTTCAGGCTTTACTTTTCGCTCTAGATTACTTTACTTGATGCTGTCACGTTGGTAACACGGATTGGTACTATATGGATCTTTACATGAGATGTTATTCCCCTCGGGAGCATCGGGTACTTCATGTTACGTGTGTTTCACTTTCATCATGTACTCCTGTGCTTCCATCATGTATGTATACTCATGTGATCATGTACTCTCATGTTCACTGAGCCCTCATGTATACTATCATGTGCACCCTTTCATGGGCCCCATGTGATATCATGTATAATAACATAACTTGTCTCGATCCTTGTGTATTGATTGGGGTAACGGGGGAGTAGAAGTGGACATGTGAATAATTTCAAGTAGTGTAATCATGTACAAACTCAGTAGTGTAATCATGTATAAATTCTAGCCATTCACATGCTTATCTAGTACTCTACATCACTAGCCACTTACAGTTCTCTATATACAGTAGATATTTCCTTTACAAGCTATCTCTTTTACAGCGTATATTTCCTTTCAGCATTTCCTGTATCTTACTCTATTGCCTGTATCGTATTTCCTAACCTGATATAAACTACGTGAGATGTATTGTGCTCGTTCCTGTCCTGACTGGACCTGTTGAAAATATTACAGAGGATGAGGATGAGGCCCTGGTGTCTACCTATTATGGAGCAGGACTAGATGATACTTATGTTGTGGACCCTCAGCAGGATCCACCTGCAGCTGAGGATGTTGCCCCAGTAGTCTAGGCTAGTTTAGCTAGACAGTCTTTTCTGTATTATCATTTTGTCTCACATCTGAGTTTTATTTTGAGATGTTGAGATATATAGACTCTTAGACTTATTGTATTATGAGTTGACATTCTGGATGTTATGTATCCTAGACACTTAGACTTATTCATCTATTCTACTGTTCTCTTTGAGTTACTGTCTATCTATCTATCTTTCATTCTTCTATCCTAGATGTGATTGAGATGTATATTTGTTATGTCACCTTCATTCGGAGAGTATAAACTGTACAGGTACTTTTATATTGTTAGATGATTGACCTAGGACAGCGTTCTACCGCCGACACTGCGGCGTAGGCTGGACGTACCCACTTCTCGTACCCCTATACGGGGTGCGGGTCGTGACAGCCACCGAAGAGAGAGATAGAGTTCACTATCGACTTGATTCTAGGGATAGCATCAGTGTCAGAGAGAGTATACAGGATGGCACCTTCAGAATTGGAGATCTTGTACAAGATGATTGAAGAACTCAGAACCAAGGGATTCATTCGTGCTAGTGGATCACCTTGGGGAGCCC
Source organism: Iris pallida (assembly GCA_029216955.1). NCBI lineage: Eukaryota > Viridiplantae > Streptophyta > Magnoliopsida > Asparagales > Iridaceae > Iris > Iris pallida. The sequence continues at coordinate 367,597 of JANAVB010043138.1, read as the reverse complement.
CGATGCTTCTTGTAAAAAAGAAGGATGGTACATCAAGATTATGTGTTAATTATCATACCTTGAATTCTGTAACAATCAAGAACAGATATCCCCTACCAAGGATAGATGATGTATTTGATCAACTCAGTGGGGCAGCAATATTCTCGAAGATTGACATGCGGTCAGGGTACCATCAGATCAGAGTCAGAGAGCAAGATATCCCAAAGATAGCATTCAGATCAAGATATGGACATTGGGAGTTCCTTGTTATGCCATTTAGAGTAACCAATGCGCCAGCCGTATTCATGGACCTGATGAATCGTATCTTCATGTCCTATTTGGACCAGTTCGTGATAGTGCCTATAGATGACATCTTGGTTATAGCAAGAATGAGTAGCATCTTTGTGTAGTTCTTCAGATTCTCAGAGAGCACCAGTTGTACGCGAAGTTCATTAAGTACGAGTTTTGGCTGGATCGTATCTCGTACTTTGGTCACATCATCACCAGAGATGGAGTGGAAGTGGACCCCCAGAAGATAGTGGCCATAGAGACACGGCCAGTACCTAGCACCGTCGTAAAAGTTTGGAGTTTCTTAGGATGGCTGGCTATTACAGGCGGTTTGTGTCAGACTTTGCTTGGATTTTAGCACCATTGACGCAGTTGACCCGCAAGGATGTACAGTTTGCCTGGACAGCTGAGTGTCAGAGTTCATTCGAGAAGTTGAAGTGAAGATTGATGACGGCTCCCATTCTCAAGCTTCCAAATGGAACTGGAAGATTTTTAGTTTATTGTGATGCTTCTGGCAGAGGATTGGGATGTGTCTTGATGCAGCATGGTAAGGTAGTAGCTTATGCATCACGTCAGCTTCGTGATCATGAGAGAAATTATCCAACCCATGACTTGGAATTAGCAGCGGTGGTTTTCACACTCAAGTTATGGAGGTATTATTTGTATGTAGAGGGTGGAGATTTTTACCGACCACAAGAGACTTAAGTATGTGTTTACCCAGAAGGATCTCAATATGCGTCAGAGAAGATGGCCAGAGTTACTGGTGGATTATGACATCAACCTGCAGTATCGTCCTGGGAAGGCCAACGTAGTTGCAGATGCATTGAGCAGAAGAGCGGGAGCTTATTTTCTAACAGCACAGCCAGAGTTATTAGCAGATCTTCAGAAGATGGGAATAGAAGTAGTTCTTCCTACCAATATGGTATTGATGGCCAGTATGCAAGTTCAGTCCAGCATTGTTGAGAGGATAAAGATGGTGCAATCAACAGATTCTAAGCTTCAGCTTCTCAGAGCAGAGTGTGAAGCAAGACGAAGACCAGAGTTATATATTCATGAAGATGGTACACTCCGACATAGAAGGCATCTTTGTGTATCCAGTGGTGATATCAGACAGAAGATCATGGCAGAGGCTCAAAGTTCTCAGTATTCAATTCATCCCGGTGGCACGAAGATGTATCGTGATATCCGTCAGCATTTCTGGTGGAGCATGAAGAGGGAGATAGCCCGATTTGTCGCTCGATGTTTAGTTTGCCAACAAGTTAAGGCTGAACATCAGAGACCAGCTAGACTTCTTCAACCTTTACCGATCCCAGAATGGAAATGGGAGCACATTACCATGGATTTTGTAACTGGATTACCTAAATCCCCAGTTGGAAGAGATGCTATCTGGGTTATAGTTGATCGTCTCACGAAGGTAGCTCATTTTCTCTCCTTCAGGATTGGTCAGTCGACGGATCAGCTAGCAGAGATGTACCCCAGACAGATTGTCAGATTATATGGAGTGCCAGTTAGTATCATATCAGACAGAGATTCAAGATTCATATCGTACTTTTGGCAGAGTCTTCAAGAGAGTTTGGGAACTCGTCTCAAGTTCAGTTCAGCATATTATCCGCAGACAGATGGTCAGTCAGAACGCACGATTCAGACTCTCGAAGATATGTTACGATCATGTACACTCGACTTCGGTGGTTCGTCGGAAGATCACCTTCATCTCGTAGAGTTTTCCTATAATAACAATTTTCAGGCAAGTATCCAGATGGCACCCTTTGAGGCACTGTATGGCAGAAAGTGCAGATCCCCGTTAGCCTGGAATAATATAGGTGATAGGCAGATGCTTGGTCCAGAGATGGTTATGCAGACAATTGAGGTGGTCAGACAAGTCAGAGATTATCTTCGAGTTGCCCAAGATCGCCAGCACTATTGGGCCGATTCTCATCGGCGTCCCCTTGGATTTTCAGTCGACGACTACGTGTTCCTTAGGATCTCGCCTACCCGTGGCGTCATTCTATTCAACGTACGGGAAAGCTTAGTCCTAGGTACATAGGGTCGTTTGACATCCTCGAACGAGTAGGTGATGTGTCCTATCGTCTAGCTCTTCCACCGTCGTTATGTGAGGTACATGACATTTTCCATGTATCCCAATTGTGACGGTATATCCCGGATCCGAGCTATATCCTTGATCATTCGGAATTGGTTGTTGGTACCAACCTTTCGTATGAGGAAAGGCCCGTATCCATATTGGACCGAAGAGAGAAGGTACTCAAGAACAAGACTATTAGTTTAGTCCGTGTTGCTTGGGGCCATCACTCTTTGGGTGAGTCAACGTAGGAACGAGAGGATGATATCCGATCGCGATATCCATACCTGTTTGACTCATAAGGTATAATGTCTTCCTTATGCCTTAAGCTTTTACTTCCTTGCTTACATAAATGATTGCTTGATTGGCTGCTAGTCATAGAATACTTATGATCGGTATAGCTTGTCCCGACATCTCTAACCTCTTGATTAAATTTTGAGGATGAAATTCTTTTAAGGTGAGTAGAGTGGTCACTCACCTTAAAAGAACAAGACTATTAGTTTAGTCCGTGTTGCTTGGGGCCATCACTCTTTGGGTGAGTCAACGTAGGAACGAGAGAATGATATCCGATCGAGATATCCACACCTGTTTGACTCATAAGGTATAATGTCTTCTTTATGCCTCATGCTTTTACTTTCTTGCTTGCATAAATGATTGCTTGATTGGCTGCTAGTCATAGAATACTTATGATCGGTATAGCTTGTCCCGACATCTCTAGCCTCTTGATTAAATTCTGAGGACGAAATTCTTTGCGAGCTAAAGACTGCATCAGATAGTCCACGAAGTAAGGCAGAGTTGATAGCACTTTTCCGAGCCTCCACCGTCACTCCCCAGAATCAAAACTAAACAATTGTACTTAGATTATTTCCTAAGATTTCTTTCTAGGCTTTCCTTTGAGTTCACAATCAAGTTCAGTGTTCTGTAATACCTGTCTTTGATTTTTATGGCAAACACGATGGTGACTCTGCTGGGGACGTCCTTCACTTCTGATAAGAAGCTGGTGACGTAATCTGATGCGTCCAAAATTGGCTCTACGCAGCAAATACTTGTGGTTCACTTCGACCAACAAGCCTTCGAAGAATTGCTGTCTGAAGGGAGCGTCAGCCCGTCTCAGAAGCGAGCTAAGCCAAAGCGGACTCGTAAGGCGTCGGTGCGCAAAACTGTAGCCCCCGACCAAGTCCTTGAGGAAGCTCATTCTGCAGCCCAAGACGATGACCAAAGCTCTCCTGCGACTTTGCTTCCGACCGTAGAGGACCCCACTGTCCCTAAAAATGAGCAGAGGAAAACACTACGATGCTGAGTTTTTGGGGGCACAAGGGAACTCCATGCGGACAAAGAAGAAGCCGCATAGAGGAGATCGACAGTCTGTCCATGCGGCAGCCAACTCTGGCCGCAGACAGACGACTCATGCGGTAGCCCTGTTGTGCATGTAGACACCCTATTGAATTCAGTTCTGTCTAAAGCACAAAATAAAGCATTAATAGCACGTGCATCAAGACTGGCCTTTTTTTTATCCTCCGTATATTTATCATAGGGTTTTTCAACTAAAACTCCATCAACATTAATACCAGAAGGTTTTTTGTAGACATTAATAACTACAGACCATAAGTCAAAATTAAGAGATTTTAAGAAGAAACTTATACGTGTTTTCCAATAAGTGTAGTTTGTGCCGTCAAACAGTGGAGGTCTGTTTGTGGCTTGGCCTTCACTTGTGAATTTTACAGTTGTATGTGTAATACTGTGATCTATATAACAATTGAAAAATAACTGAATATAGCTGCAATTTTACCTTTTTTTTACCTGTATAACCCGCTCTGATACCAATTGTAGGAATGAAATCGTAAAGCAGAATACTCTAGAGGGGGGTGAATAGAGTAGGCAGCAGAATATGCTAATTAAAACTTGTTAGCAGTTAGATCACGAAATTATAAAGTAGCAGAATATTGCTAATCACAAAGTAAATAAATGTAATAAAAAGAGTGATCAGAAGGCAAACGAAAACATAGAGATTTATACTGGTTTTCCTCTTATGAGGACTAGTCTAGTCGGAAGAACTCTAGCTTCCAGTTGAATCTACTATTGGAAAATCTGGCAAGTTTTCATACGAAGTCCTTGTAACTTCTACAGACACGAGCTTTGATACGAAGAACTCGACCAACTTTAATTTTGAAGAGTCTTTCTTCAATCAAGCCTGTGATTATAATTTTTCTGAAATCTTCTAGACCGCATCGTACCGACAAATTGACTAGAGAATTGTAGCTGGCTTGGGATTTAAAAATGAAAGTTTTTGAAAACTCTTTGGAAGAAATGTAAGCTTTAGAAGAGAGAAGATGAAAGTGAATTGGTGTGTTGAAATGATCAGAATTCCTCTCTATTTATAGTTTTTCCAAAGACAGAATTATGACAGAATTTGGGTAGAATTCGAAAAGAACTCTTTGTAACCAACCGAAACTGAAGGAAGACCAAGTTCAAAATCAAACGTTCACATAGCGTTCACCTTGGCCGAACTCTGGCCGAAATATGGCCGAGTTCTGTCAGGGTTTGGTCAGGGTTATTTTTGAAATTTGTTTTTGGCTTTTTGTAAGTCCTTCAGAAGCGTTTTGTAAAAGAGATATTTTTAAAAACATAGGTCATTTTAAAAAGATAGGTCAGTTTTGAAAAATGATTTTGGATAGCCTATTTGCCAGTACGACTTGGTGTACAAAGTATTCCTAGACTCAATAAAAATAAAAATTATATTGCGTAAGGAAATACAATCTTGAGTGGCAAACAGGTCTTCGGTCTTGAACTGAGTCTCGAACTGAATAGATATCCAATCTTGATCAGTGTCCAAAATGTCTAAGTAAACATCTGAATTGATTCGTATATCGAGACAGAGTTTGATCAATTATTAAAATCAGGTTTGACCATGACCAATAGGCCAATATCCTAGAGGATTGTTATCCAAAGGAGGAACGGTTGTGTTGGAGTTCGAATTGACCGTGGGTCCCAAGGTTGTTTGTCCAAGCGTCCTTGCTTGTTGAGTCGGCAAGGCAGTTTGATTTCATCTACTGACTTGACCAAGGACAGGAGCATGGCTTCAACTACTTCTAAATGTTGTCGGTCAGTAGGCGCTTCACGATCAACGTCGGCCATAAAGACTATCCGTACGTGGGTAGAGGTGGAACGGATCGTAGCAGAGGTGCTCTATGTGTTGTACCCCCGTACCGAAAAATCGTCGGAGAATGTCGGAATGTCTTCCTCCTCGGACTCGGAAGGGGTGCTACCCCTGTGCAAGAAGCCGTATCGTTTTGGCAAGGGTGGTCATCCTCAGGGACGTCCACATCTATTGCGTAATTCCAGTGGATCGCTAGCCCCTGTGTATGCTCTTGAAATACAGGGTTGTCACAAACATTGAGGGGACTGCTACCCCCGGCCTCATTTACCCCAAGGAGGTCAAGGATGCACCCCCAGGTGTTGGAAGCTTCTTTTTGGATCGAGTGCCTAGGTAGACACCCTCTGTGTTGTCGGTAGTAGTCCTCCAAACGAGAGTTTCCTTACAATGCTGGCAAAAATTGCCGGGCTGGAAGAGCTTGTCTTCTTTCCTTTCTTGCCGGAAAGAACCTTTCGGGTTAAAATACAGGAGGCGACAGGAAATTCCTCATCTCTCGAGATTTGCACATGTTTCCCAAGTTGTTGTTGGAAAGGTGCTGGCTGTTACAGTCGTTGGAAAATGAACTGCCGACCTTCAGGTGCTACCGACTTGTCGCAGCAGCAGTTGATGATGACTTGGGTGCAACGACATCCCGAGAGGGGCTCATCGCCCGCCAAGGTTGCTTCCTTCTCCTTGCATTTGTGAGTAATCACCTCTCGCAAGTCGATAGCGGATTAATCTACCTTTGCATCACTCGGGTATCCTGAACACACGGGTGCGTAGGTGTCATGTTTGCTCCCTGATCCGAGGCCAGTAAAAGCACTTGTTCTCGATCGTTGGAGGGAGACTTTTGAGATCCGCCCTGTCCGTTAGCCCTGGGGGACTAGACGCGGGTGGCTCTGTACAACTTTCCATCAGGAGCACATATAACAGTTAACGGTACCCGCTGACGGTCAGCAACTTGGACAGTTGATTGGGCTTGTTGGGCCCGCACTGCCCTAGACTTCTTTGACTTAGCACCCGAAGGCGCATAGTAAAAAGAGTCTAGATTGATACATCCCACATTCTCAATGGGCCACATGGAGTCGGGCCCGCATGAGAGATGGTTGAACGCAGAGCTTCTGACAGGGCCACATGAGACACTCTACCTATGGCCAGGATTGGCTGCCACATGGGCCACCTACCTGCGGCCAGAGTTTTCTGCCACATGGACGACCTGTCTGCGGCCAGAGTTGGCTGCCGCATGGGCGATTTGCCTGCGGCCAGAGTTGGCTGCCGCATGGGCGATTTGTCTGCGGCCAGAGTTGGCTACCGCATGGGCCATCTGTCTACGGCCAGAGTCAGCTGCCGCATGAGTCATCTGTCCATCTCTCTTATGCTGCCTCTTCCTCATCCACATGGATTTCCTTTGTGCCCCCAAAAACTTAGTATTGTAGTATTTTTCTTTGCTGTATTTGGGAACAAAGGGGTTATCTACGGTCGAAAACAAGGCCGCAGGAGAGTCTTGATCACCGTCTTTGGCCGAAGAAGGAGCTTCTTCGAGAACCTGGTCGGGGGCAACAGTTTTGCGCTTCGACATCCTGCTGGCTTTGTTTGGGTTTGCTCGCTTCTGCAATGGGCTGACGCTCCCTTCAGAGAGCATTTCTTTGAATGCTCATTGGTCAAATCGAACCACGAGTATTTGCTGCATGGAGCCGAGCTTGGACGCGTCAGATTACATCACCAACTTCTCATCAGAAGAGAAGAATATCCCCAGCAGATAGCCGTCGTGTTTGCCATTAAATATCAAGCACAACAATTTACAAATGAATTAAACTTGATTGCAAACTCGCTTGTACAAGAGAAAGCCTAGAACGAAATCCTGAAAATAATCTAAGTACAATTGTTTAGTTTTGATTCTGGGGGGTGACGATAGAGGCTCGGGAAAGTGTAGCAACTCTACCTTACTCTTTGGACTATCTGACGCGTTCCTTGCTCTTGAAGAAATTGTCCTTTGTAGGTTGCCAGCCTTGGATTTCTAACCATTTGTATGGGTGTGGTACCCTGCTATAATAGTATTTTCTGCAATAGCAGATTTTTGGGCCGCATAAAAGGCCACGTGGCCAGTGTCTTTCACAACA
>JANAVB010043138.1:187500-355000 GCA_029216955.1 Iris pallida | reverse complement strand
TACAAAAGCTATGCTGGGCACAACGTTAGGCGAGGACTTGCAGCGGGGCTCGCTACTCGCGCTGAAAGGGCCTCGTCTAATCAAAGCAAAAAGGAGTCCACAATGGCTCTGGGAGCCAGTGACCAACACACGAAGTATAGCACTTAATATGCAAAAGATAACAATTGAAAGGAAAGAACATGGTAAGTTTCATAAGGCGCGACGCGGTCCGCCGGGGTAAGTTTCAACGTAAAGTTCACTATGCTTGTCATTACTTGTTTGGAAATGCATTAGGATGGCTAGAAACATTCATACTCTAATGTCATATAAACTCTTCAACCAAATGAGAGCTTGGAATTTAAATAGCCACGCACCAGTACAAAGTGTAATGTACTGATCCTCGCTCTCCACGCAGGTACCCCGAACCACGAAGGGCGTGCCAACTAGAGCTCAAGGCGGCGTGAACTCTTTTGAAGCTTCGTCCGTGTGAAGGCTTGTTTTCTGGATTTCCTTTTTGAAGAAGACCGCACATCAGTCCAAAGAAAAATGACGACTCGACTTCCCGCCATAGCAGGTGGAAATATGTATTGGTTTTTACTTGTATAAAAGGGTGTAATGTATGGAACGACTATCTCATCGGCGTTCACTTTTGTAAGTCGAAGTCATGTTGTAGCCCGCGCGGCAATGATTGTAAAAAGAAGTCTATGTAAAGTTCATATTATCAATGAAAAGCCTATTTCCAATTCAAATGTGTCGTTCAATTTCTCTGCGTACTCTAATTTGATGTTGTGTTTCGGATAACCTTATGACTATGCCTTGTGCGAACGCAACTTAGGTTCGCACGGCATCACGCCCGGGGGACGACTATCGATTTGACGGAATCGGGGCGTGACATAATGGTATCAGAGCACGGCTTTACATCCTTTGGCCTCGCGTCTAGAGTTTTAAACCATTGAACACGCAACGATGAGATAAGTTGTTCCATACAATGAGTCCGTAATAATTTGAGACTGATGCGTTGCCTTCGTATCGCAGAAGTGGCGGAACCCACGGCCGAGCAAGAACAGAGCGCTTCCAGTGGCTCTAGTAGCTCGCATCGTCGGCAGGCCGGACCTTCTAACGATACAATCGAAAGGATGCTGCGCATGATGGAGGCGCAGCGGAACCAGTCCGAGAGCCGACATCAACGAGTAGAGGAACGACAGGCCCAGTTCGAAGCTCGCTTCGATGCGCACATCAAACTTCAACAAAGCAGATGGATACACTGCAGCAGATCGTTCAGACGTTTGCGGCCAACGGAAATTCTGCAACGGCACCTACCGTCACCGTACCTACTACCACCGTGCCGACGATTCCACCCATTGAAGTCGACACGGCGGAGCCCGAGCTTCAACCAGCGGCACCAAAGAAGTACAACTTCGAAGTGTCAGAATTCAAGAAGGCGTGTCGCACCTCTTTCAGCGGCACCGAGGGCCCTTCCATTGCGATCGACTGGCTGGAAGAACTAGAAGACCACTTCGAGCTCCTCGGCATCGAAGAATCAAAGCAAGTTGCCTGCGCACAACTTCAACTACGGTTGAACGCGCACGACTGGTGGGCCGTGCGCAAGCGAGCGATTCGACCGGACAACACTACCGCGCCGATCTCTTGGGCCACGTTCCGCAAGGCTTTCGAGCTCGAGTACCTTCCGTCCGCCGTTCGCCAAGCAAAAGAAAATGAATTCATGTCATTGAAGCAGGGGAGCAGGACGGTGCAACAGTACGCCGCAGAGTTCAACAAATTGTCCAAGTTCGCTGGTGCGTTTCTGCCTACTGAAGAGTGCCGCGTGCGACGGTTCGAAGTGGGACTGCGACAATCTATTGGTGCGCATGTCGGCGTCCCAGAGTACAAGACCACGGGCGAGGCTCTGAATCACGCTCTCCGTCTTGAGAGCCTGCTTCCTTCCGGTGCTGAAGACGTTGTGCGCCACTCCAATCACAAACGTCCTAGCTATACGGGAGGCAACAATCACGCGTCAAAGCGTCCACACACTGGCGGCTACCAAGGCAAGAACCCGTTACCGCGATGCAGGAATTGCCATCAGCTTGGGCATACCGAAGACCACTGCTTTGCCAAGGCAGAGTGCTATGCTTGTGGGCGGAGGGGTCACTATGCCCGAGACTGCCAGAATCCTCGACCGAATCGCAATGGCCCTCCCCAACAAAACCGTCAGGAGAATCGAGTGCAGGCGCCTCGACCTGCTCTGCCTGCCCCACCAAACCATCAAGACAGGCGTCCGAATGCACAAGGACGCGTCTACGCCTTGACTCGAGATGAAGCGCTTGCCTCAGACACGGTCGTGACAGGTATACTTAGTTTTAATAATGTGCCTGCTCGCGTACTATTTGATTCAGGTGCTTCGCATAGTTTTATAGCGGCGGACTTTGTCGCCGAGCACAAATTTCCGTTAGTATCATTAGACCTCGACCTTAGCGTGAGCACACCTTCGGGCACACCAATACTCACTAATTCAGCCTGCACCGACGGGATTATCTGTATCGGCGGTCAAAAGATTGGTCTGGACGTGATGGTCCTAGACATGAATGACTTCGATATCATTCTGGGGATGGATTGGCTCGGGCCGTGCAACGCAACCATAGACTGTGCCAGGAAGACGGTCACTTTCCGTATACCAGGAGTGCCTGAATTCTGCTTTTCGTGTGGTAAGGCGTCGTCGACCTGCATGTTGATCTCGGCAATCTCTGCTCGGAGGATGCTGCATTCTGGGTGCGAAGGCTACTTGGCGTCCGTCCGAGACATGCGACAGGATGGTGCAAACGTAGGTCAGACCGACGTTGTGGCAGAATTCCCCGATGTGTTCCCGGACGAGCTACCCGGCATGCCCCCCCGACCGAGAGATCGAGTTCAGCATCGATACATTTCCCGATACTCGACCGATTTCAAAGGCCCCGTACAGAATGGCCCCCGCCGAGCTGAAGGAACTCAAAACCCAGTTACAAGAATTACTCGACAGAGGGTTTATTCGGCCTAGTGTTTCACCGTGGGGAGCGCCCGTATTGTTCGTTAAGAAGAAGGATGGGTCCATGCGTCTGTGCGTCGATTACCGAGAGCTTAACAAGGCCACCATCCGGAACAAGTACCCATTGCCCCGCATAGACGACTTATTCGATCAACTGCAAGGCGCCTCGGTATTTTCGAAGATTGATCTCCGCTCGGGCTATCATCAACTCAAGATCAAGTCGGACGACGTGCAAAAGTCAGCCTTTCGCACTCGGTACGGCCACTACGAGTTCCTGGTGATGCCATTCGGCCTGACGAACGCCCCTGCCGCCTTCATGGACCTAATGAATCGGGTGTTTCGACCCTTCCTTGATAAATTTGTGGTAGTTTTTATTGACGACATTCTCGTCTACTCGAAAGATAGGGCGCAGCATGCAGAACATCTGCGGACCGTGCTCCAGACACTTCGAGAGAACCAGCTATTTGCGAAGCGGAGTAAGTGTGAATTTTGGCTCAGCAGCGTATCCTTTCTTGGTCACATCATTTCGTCCGAAGGCATTGCAGTCGACCCGAAGAAAGTGGAAGCCGTTGCTGATTGGAAGAGGCCTGCGTCTGCTAGCGAGATTAGAAGCTTTCTTGGTTTGGCGGGATACTATCGACGCTTCGTGAAAGACTTCGCGAAGATTGCATCGCCACTGACTCGCCTCACTCAAAAGGGAGTCGCGTATGAGTGGTCGGATGACTGTGAAGCTTCATTCCAGGAGCTAAAACAGCGGCTGATTTCGGCACCCATACTCGCACTTCCGGATGGGCCAGAGGGTTTTCAGATATTCAGCGATGCTTCAGGCCAGGGCTTGGGATGTGTGCTCATGCAGCGGAACAAGGTGATATCATTCGCCTCCAGACAGTTGAAGCCGCACGAGAAGAACTATCCTACGCACGACTTGGAGTTAGCGGCGATTGTGTTCGCGTTAAAATTGTGGCGTCACTATCTATATGGCGTGGCGTGCGCGATCTATACCGACCACAAGAGCCTCAAGTATCTCTTCACCCAGAAGGAACTGAACTTACGACAGCGGCGCTGGCTCGAACTAATCAAGGACTATGACTTGACGATCGACTACACTCCGGGCAAGGGAAATGTGGTGGCGGACGCTCTGAGTCGGAAATACCTTGCCTCGCTATCCATCGACCGCAGACTACTACAAGATCTCGAAGAAATGGGCATCGATCTCCGGGTTCGATTCAGAGATATACGGTTGGCGCAGCTGCAGTTAGAGCCGAGTTTGCTGGAAAAGATCATGGCCGCTCAGAAGGATGATCCGTACCTGAAGAAAATGCGCGAGCAAATTTCAACAGGTAGTGTGACCGACTTTGCGGAAGACAAGACCGGCGTGCTGCGATTGAATGGCCGACTATGTGTTCCGGATGATTCTGAACTACGAAAGGAGATTATGTCGGAGGCGCATCATGCGAAATATACCTTGCATCCAGGCAGTACCAAGATGTACAAGGACCTCCGCACGACTTTCTGGTGGCACGGGATGAAGAGAGATGTGGCGCTCTTCGTGTCACAATGCATGGCCTGTCAGCAGGTGAAAGCTGAGCATCAGCGACCGGGCGGGGAGATGCAGAACCTTGCCATTCCAGAGTGGAAATGGGATCATGTCACGATGGACTTTATTGTTGGCCTGCCAAAGACACCACGGGGGAGCGACGCCATCTGGGTCATCGTCGATCGATTAACCAAGTCGGCGCACTTCATTGCCATTAAAGTTACTTGGAGCGTTGATCGGCTGGCGCAGATTTATCTTGACGAGATCGTACGGCTGCACGGAGTTCCAGTATCCATCGTCTCTGATCGGGATTCACGGTTCATGTCGCGATTCTGGAGTAGCCTTCAGTCGGCGCTGGGTACCAAGTTGCAGTTCAGTTCAGCTTACCATCCACAGACCGACGGCCAAACGGAGCGCGTTAATCAGATTCTCGAAGACATGCTACGGCTCTGCGCAATCGACTTCAAATCAAGCTGGGACGTCCATTTACCGTTGGCGAAATTTGCATATAACAATAGTTACCAGTCCAGCATCCAAATGGCGCCGTATGAAGCCTTGTACGGTCGGAAGTGCAGATCGCCCATTTGCTGGGATGAAGTCGGGGAACGGCAGATACTCGGCCCGGAGCTGGTTGAACAGACGGTGCAGAAGGTCAAGCTAATTCGGGAAAGACTAAAGATTGCACAGAGTCGGCAGAAGAGCTATGCCGACACCCATCGAAGACCGCTTGAGTTCTGTGTAGGCGATCACGTGTTCCTGAAGGTGTCACCCATGCGTGGAGTTACTCGGTTCGGCGTGAAGGGGAAGCTGAGTCCGAGATTCGTTGGGCCGTTCGAAATACTCGAGCGGGTCGCCCCCGTAGCCTATAAGATTGCCCTACCACCGGCGCTTGAAGGTGTACACAATGTCTTCCACGTCTCCCAACTGCGGAAGTACGTGCACGACCCTAGCCACGTGGTGGATTTTGGCCAGCTAGAGCTGAAGTCTGACTTATCCTACGTCGAAGCGCCAGTTCAAATTTTAGAACGCAAGGATAAGTTACTTCGAAATCGGGCGATCCCTCTCGTCCGCGTACTCTGGAGGAACCATGCGGCAGAGGAGTCGACATGGGAACTCGAGTCAGAGATGAGGGAAAAGTTCCCTTCATTATTTTCATAGAGGTAGGTTCTATTCTTAAGTTTCGAGGACGAAACTTTTTCTTAGTTGGTTATGGTGTAGTGCCCCGTCCCTACATCGTGCCCCGTACTCTGTCCACGGGGTGCGCGAGAAAGGAACACTGTCGCTATCGATTCGGCCGGGACTGATAGGTCGGGATCGACCGAGTCGATCGAACGGGAACGGTTGAATTAAGATCCATTCCTCGTTATGGAATGTCTTCTTCGGAACCAAGTCCCATATTCAGCGGGTTGCGCCTCGAGGATTGACTCTGCGGCTGAGTCGGGAGAGACCTCCCGTTGCTCTGCTTTTCACGCCGCTTGCGTTGGTTTTGGCTTTGTTTTTCTGAATGCGTTTCGTGGATGTTTTCGATGGTTTTCATGGCTTGCATTTCGAACTCGCATTTCCTATCGAACTCTTTGAATAATGCAGTGTTCTAATCGGTTGCTTGTGCGATTTCAGGTAATCGCGTAGGCGACGTCTAGCGCGACCAACAAGTTCGCTCGCCAAGGTAAACTCAAGGTGAGTGGCTGACCCTTCTCTTCTCGACCCCCTTCTTAAGCAAAAATCGATAGTGTTGGTACGAATAAAAAGATAAATGCAAAGGCACGAAAGGCACAAAAGGCACGAAAGGCACGAACACGGGAAAAATGAAATGAGTTTTCAAAAGAATGGTAGGCTATGTCTTAATAACTAAAAAAAAAAAAGAAGAAAAATGGTCTTTGCACGGTCATTGGACAACTTGTCGACAAGGTAGAGTTTCCCCGAACGGCAACCCGGGGCCACGGGACCGTTGCGGCCAAGAAAGGAAACAAATACAAAAGCTGTGCTGGGCACAACGTTAGGCGAGGACTTGCAGCGGGGCTCGCTACTCGCGCTGAAAGGGCCTCGTCTAATCAAAGCAAAAAGGAGTCCACAATGGCTCTGGGAGCCAGTGACCAACACACGAAGTATAGCACTTAATATGCAAAAGATAACAATTGAAAGGAAAGAACATGGTAAGTTTCATAAGGCGCGACGCGGTCCGCCGGGGTAAGTTTCAACGTAAAGTTCACTATGCTTGTCATTACTTGTTTGGAAATGCATTAGGATGGCTAGAAACATTCATACTCTAATGTCATATAAACTCTTCAACCAAATGAGAGCTTGGAATTTAAATAGCCACGCACCAGTACAAAGTGTAATGTACTGATCCTCGCTCTCCACGCAGGTACCCCGAACCACGAAGGGCGTGCCAACTAGAGCTCAAGGCGGCGTGAACTCTTTTGAAGCTTCGTCCGTGTGAAGGCTTGTTTTCTGGATTTCCTTTTTGAAGAAGACCGCACATCAGTCCAAAGAAAAATGACGACTCGACTTCCCGCCATAGCAGGTGGAAATATGTATTGGTTTTTACTTGTATAAAAGGGTGTAATGTATGGAACGACTATCTCATCGGCGTTCACTTTTGTAAGTCGAAGTCATGTTGTAGCCCGCGCGGCAATGATTGTAAAAAGAAGTCTATGTAAAGTTCATATTATCAATGAAAAGCCTATTTCCAATTCAAATGTGTCGTTCAATTTCTCTGCGTACTCTAATTTGATGTTGTGTTTCGGATAACCTTATGACTATGCCTTGTGCGAACGCAACTTAGGTTCGTACGGCATCACGCCCGGGGGACGACTATCGATTTGACGGAATCGGGGCGTGACAATCTATCTCCTGAATAGCAGGAGGTAGAGTGGGACTCTCGGGTAAGGCTATTACCACTTCCTCGACAGTAGGAGGTGCAACTACTTCCTAGTCAACGGGAGGGGTTATTATCTCCGGAATAATAGGTGGTGGAATCACGACCTCGGTCATCTTCTAGACTGTAGCTTCTCTTAGACGACGGGCTCTAGTCATGGGAGCCATACTGAAAGGTAAATGGAAATAAGAAATCATTAAGGAATACAAGGCACATTATCGTTCACCGCAATTATCAAAGATAGCAATTATCAGATTAAGGCAGGAGTACCAATTATATTGGGTTTCTATTTCTAATACTAATGATACACTATAATCCCAGGACGTGAGCATACTTACTTACTGGTACACACTTCTTAAGGAAATATACTAACACTTATAGGATTTTATATGTTGGCACTAGAAGGGCTCTTGCTATGGGATGTCTACCTCACTAGGAGCCACTCTTACACTCCCAACAATCTACACTGTTACTCAACTTGACACACCTATCTGCAATTCTCCAACCACAACACTATCCAAGGAACCTCAGAACTAGGGACGGTGAGTAGCACTATATGAAAAATGACATTTTTTGACGGTTTATTTCTTCACGGTCGTGCTAAACCGTCAAGGAAAGCTATTATCTTGACGGTTTTAGACATACGTCAAGAAAATACCCTTTTATGTTATTTCAGAAAATTTGAACATAATACTTGACGATTTTAGCTAAATAGTTAAAAAAACCCATCTGATTTATTGACAGTTTTTTAGTAACCGTCAATTAATGTATGTACAAAAAAATTACCGTACATATTTCAGCTGCCATTTTGGTAATTTTTTTGAATTTTTTTACTCTATTATCTATGTTGACGGTTGCGTAAAACCTCAAAAACTGGTCCTATATTGTGGAACTCCCGATCACTTTAAAAAAAGAAGGAAAAATTTGAGTGGCACCCCACATTTGTTACGCTTATTTAAGGTGCACCCCACATGATTACATTAATGCATAACACCCCCCACTTTGGACGGTTTCTGTCTAAAACTAACGATCGAATTTTTTTTGCCGAAAATGCCCTTGTCTCCTTTTGTGTCCCCCCTTCCCGTCACACGTGGCTGCCCGTCCTCCGTCCCCCGCCGTGCTCGGCCCCCTCCACGGCGTCGCCGCTCTCCCCCACCCCCTCCCTGACCTCGCCGCACCGCCCCCCTCCACCCCCCCGGCCATCACCACCATCACCATCACCAACATCATCATCATCACCACCACCACCATCAACCATCATCACCGCCCCCCTCCCGCTCCGCCCCCCCTCCCGCTCCGCCCCTAGCAGCAGCGCGCGGCGGCGGCAGCAGCAGCGCGCGGCGGCAGCAGCAGCGCGCGGCGGCGTCGGCAGCAGCAGCATCGCGCGGCGGCGGCAGCAGCGTGCGGCGGCGGCGGCAGCAGCGCGCGGCGGCGGCAGCAGCGCGCGGCGGCGGCGGCAGCGCGCGGCGGTGGGGGCTAGGGGGCGGAGCGGGAGGGGGGGGGGGGTGATGATGGTGGATGGTGGTGGTGATGAGTTGATGATGATGATGATGGTGATGGGGGGTATTTTCGTCAAAAAAAATTGGTCAACGGGGTTGACCGTTAGTTTTAGACAGAAACCGTCCAAAGTGGGGGGTTTTATGCATTAATGTAATCATGTGGGGTGCACCTTAAATAAGCGTAACAAATGTGGGGTGCCACTCAAATTTTTCCAAAAAAGAAACCTCAAAGGTACTTTCATCTCCCTCATCCTCCCCCTCTCCACCAGCTCCTCCTTGTTCGACTTCTCCTTCGCCTTCCATGGCCTCCTATTTCCTGCCCGTTCTGGCTCACTCCAGAGAACTCTGCTTACTTCTTGAGGAACAAGACTTCTTCTATTTCACATCCGCACACCTTACTTTTCCCCATCCCAATCTTCACCACCACCAACCCTCCCCCATCCCTACCACCATTATTCCTCTCCCTCTCGAATACCCCTCACAGGCCTCTCCATCGACACCAACGTCGTCATCAACCACTTCGCCCTCCTCTGCGCCCCAATCTATATCGTCAGCCGGACGCTCGTAGCTACACCACTGAACGTCACCTGCTGCTCCTGGCTCTGGCCGCTGCCCTCGTCTTTTTGTGAGTGAACTTAGGGTTTTTTCTAGGGTTTTTTATGAGTGAAAAATTAGGGTTTAATTTTCGTAAATGAACTTAGGGTTTTTTTTGTGGGTATTATTGATGGTTTTTTTCTTTGTTTTGTGAGAATATTTAGGAGTGCATCGACAAGATCAACCGCTTGAGAACGACCAGCAGAACGTTAGAGAATCGACCATGTCCAAGTTCAAGGAGTACATGATCAACGATCAAGTCAAGGACCGACAGCTCGACTCAACCCATATGAAAGAGGTACCCTTTCTCCTTCTACTTCAATTGTCGTTTCCTTTGTTTTATGACCACAACCTGTTTGATGAAATGTTTACAAGAGAAATTTCAAGAAATGTCAGTTTGTTTGTGTGACTTGCGCCATGGAGGGAATTGCCAACTTTTGTGTTGAATCGATTCCTTCTACATGATGGAGGGAATTAAGCACAGCTATTTCATTGCTGATGGACCCAGATAATCTTATCTTGCGGATGGACCAGCACCAATTAGAGAGATTTCTGATACTCGGCTGTCTGACATGCATATTGTGCATTTCCATTGTAAATCCTGGAGCTTATTTGAGGGTCGTCTCCAATGCCAGGGCCTCGTTAAGCTGTGCCACCATAGAGGCCATATCAGGCCTTTAGGCAAAATTCGCTATATATACATGGTTGCTAGCTTCTGGATGCAATGTCAGCACTTTTACGACATTATAGCTAGTGGATGAGAAACATAAATTGTCCTCCCTCAAAGTAAGCCTCTAAATAGAGTGGATCTATTTAGACATTTCACCCTGGGCGGGACTTGTTTGAGTACTAAATTAAGTTCTGCGGTATGATCTACTAATGTAAGATTGCATGGATATTTCTAAGGCTTCATTTCTTATTAAATGTGCTAGCTAGATACTAAAATCATATTAAGGTTTCATTTCTTGCTTATTTACACTGATGGGTCTTAATTTTAGTACACAGTAATGTGGATGAGAATATATTACCTTCCCATCCATATTACTACTATATTTGGCCTATACCCAATTAAGCGTTCCTAGGAATTAGGTGTTTCCTTTGGTATCGTATTCCAAACGTAGGGATAGGGAGGAATTGCAAGTAATTAAGCAATGCATCACGATTGAAACCAGATCCAAGAATTACAAGTTGAAGAAACCAATAGACCTACCTAGGCAAGGGAATTATATAAAACAAAAACCTTCTGCAGCTTCAAGTGCAATTTGTAGCCTTTCTTCCCAAAATAGACCTCTAGAGTTGTGAGTCTTACCTGTAAAAGAACAAGATTCGAAGCTTATCCGACAAATTAGTTCAAAGAATTTTTGGTAAATTGTAGAACAGAATTTTCTAGAAGCATATCTTGCCTTCGCAACCTTGTGCCATGGTAATCAAACTGGCCCCTCTAACTTACTATTGGTTTCATCTTATTGCAAATTAGTGTCAACTTACACCAATATCAGCTTTACATGATAGACACACGACCACATACATGAGCATATATTCTCAAATGCAAGTGTCTGTGTTGATAATTATTTCTATACTGGTACTATGTTTCCACTTGACACTTGTTCACATAACCACCCAAATTTATTCACCACACGGATACCCTCTATTATATATCAACCCACTGATACTCACATTGGATGCACACTTGGACATGCTTGCACACACTTAAACCCTTGATACACATGCATTTAACTGTGAGACCACCTACACTGCTGCTGCTATCCTCTCTGATACACATTACAGTTTGCTTGAGCTGCTGCTATCCTCTCTGCTGCACATTGCAGTGCTCTACGGCTGGTACTCATGACCACAAAACTCTCCCTTCCAAGATCATCACATGCTTTACTAGGAAATGCCCTTGCCTTCTATATAAATTGAATACCTCATGCTTAGTCTAGTATTGAACTTATCAGATTAATAATTGAGTCCTGATATGAAACTATAGGATACATTAGTATGAGAGATATTGATATTTCTATTTGGCTAATTTTAATTTGGCGCAAGACCATAATAAAGATTACATAGTAGAATAGCCAGACTACAGTTCGCATATGAAGAGTCCTGAAATCTCTAGAGAAGGCCAGATGATGAAGATTTCGGCACACAAATATAATCACAGACTGTCCTTTAGGGAGACTAGCTCAAACTTCCCACAGCCACATTTATGGTATTCAACTAAAGAAGGCATGAAGGCACTGAAGTTATTCCTTGATGCAGGCAATCATTTAAAAGGAAGTACTACATTTAGGTACATTTTACAGTATGATTAAATGCTTGAAGAGTTGGTCATAATTGACGATCAGCTTACTTCTTCAATTTTACTCCCTTTTTCTTGTTAACTTTTAAGTCATCCAACAATACCTGAATTTACTATTAGAATACCTCAGTATTAAGTGAGCTCTGCTTGTGAAATGATTTTACTAGGTATGACCTAGTTGATCTCATAAGGCAAGTTCTCGAAAAATTAGCCAATCAAGCTTATTTGGATGTGTTGGGTGCCTATCATGGGAATGATGCCTATAGGTTAGCACTTCAAAGCCAGAAATTTATCGAACTAATTGACGATATCGACACACTTTTGGCTTCCGATGACAATTTTCTATTGGGAACTTGGCTAGAAAGTGCAAAGTCACTAGCAGTTAATCATAACGAGAGAAAGCGCAGGTAACACTCACTTCTTCCTTCCTCGTAATTTTCTAGGTCCCATTTTAATGAATGACGTATATACATTGATGTTTCTACATTCTTTTCTTGTTTTTTTCTTTTTCCCAGTACGAATGGAATGAATACAGGTGATAATGTGGTTTGATAATACAAATGTCAGCCAAATTAAAATTTGATTAGCAGTCAAATATGAGAATTTTGATTAGTTGGGAGCTGGATTCATTGAATCTTACTTGGATATTTTTTTAATTTGGATATGTGATATAATAATCTTGTACGATATTCGTGTATCATACACCACGATGCGGACATGGCACATATTTTGGCATGTTCTAGTGTGTTTTATACTGTGTGTGGTGTCTAATATGTGTCTGACATAATACGACACCGACACAGGCACATGAATAACATATGGACACTGACCCATTAATTGTGTCTATCCAGTTTGATCTTATTTATTGAGAATTCAAATAGAGATCCATCTTTGTGTACTTGAATTTTCCAGGTGATTGTTGCTGAGAACTATTTCACTGGTTCAAAGGACAACCTCAACAAATGGGTTGGTCATCCAAGATTTGAACTCATTGGACAAGGTACTTGATTTGTTTTCTTGTGATCTTGTTATTTGAGACATAGTAGATACTCTATGTGCCATTTGATCGTCTAATTCTGTAGATTTGCACTTATGGTTGGGTTGATCATTTTGGACTGCAGTGGCATAGTACAAGATCTAGCCATGTTGTGCATCAGTTGGATTTTCTAATTATCTATTTTTACCTTTACCAATTGGGTTGATCAATTTCTTATTCTCTACACTTAAACTTTATCAACTGGGCTGATGAGACTTCATGGTTGTGTCTGTACCTCTTGCTTCAATGATCTTAAGTAAAGCTACAATGATATGACATAAATAGTATAGTAATCTAAATTACTTTGTCACTTAGAATATAACCACTACTTTGCAGCTTTTTGGACAATGAGGAAGAAATCAAAATCATAAATATCTTGCAAGTACAAGATACAAGTGTCCCATTACAATTTCCTTGGATGAGGTGGAAGGCCTGCTATTACTGAAGTAGAAAAAAGACTACTTGGGGGCGTGAATTAGTAAATAAAAAGGACATGAGTTGATTGAGGAGGGATTTTGATAAAGTTTACAGTATTCTGTAGTTTGATTTCAGTGTAGAAGGTAATTAATTTTATTCTAAAATTTATAGTATTGAGAAGGCCTAGCATTAGTAGCAATTGCTCGACAGACCATAGTTGTATGTATTTGGACTGCTGTTCTTGCACAGGTCAAAATGTGATATCACTGTTATGGAAGATTTATTGCTTTCTTTGAATCGAGGGCCCAATTAGTAGTGCTCCTAGGTCAACTTTTTAATTCTATAACGTGTCCTCTCCTTGCAGGCTAAATTACCAACCTCAGAGATTGCAGCAACAATTAATGAATTCCGATCCCGCCACCTTTTTGAGCTCACTCAGGTATGCATAACAAGTTGCATGCCATTACTTTGCATTGAACATTCTTTGCCACTTTTTCGATTGATGTTCCAAACTGCCAAGTGCTGACATGTTGCATGAAAATTCATTTTGTCTATTAACCGTTCTAAATTATTAATGTGTTAAAACTTAAAACTTTCTGTTATGCATAATCAATAGATGTTGCATACATAGTTTAGTAGGAGAGTGAGTGGATTCTCATGCAATACAATCACAGTATTGATGCATATGGGCATGCAAACATTCATTCAAGTTGACAACCTATACTGGCTGTTATGATCAATGACATTAAATTACCTACTGCCCACCATGTATAACTGTATGTTATGCAGTAATATGACTAATGTTGACTTACACATATAATACATATGTGAATGCACTTACAATAATACATTAGGATACTCAGAGCTACATATGTGTTAACTTATGTAAAGGTGACATAAAGCTGACATAAATATAGAATTATTCTTGGAATGTGTTCATTATGTTCATGTGTCTTGGATTTCTAAAATTCAGAAATAAGAACAAAGTTATAAACATTTGAGAAGAACTATGTATAAATTTATTGCAAGGTGGACTTTGGAGCCATTAGTTTCCTGATGGAGGTTTCTGTTGTAAGCTACATCAAGACTCCATCAGGTTTTTGAATCATGGGATTAAGGTTGATAGTTCTTTTTTTGGTTCTCTATTTATGTTATTATTGTATCAGTAGTATGAGTATGGACCATACATTCATTAACTCCACCATTTGTTGCAACCTACCTGCAACTATTACACTGGAAGCACATCTTGAAACACACGCTCATATATTTACCCTATGATGCACACCACAACTTTAATTTTGTTGCTACTATTGTTGTGCCCTTAATTCTTTCTGACACCCCACTGATAACTCCTAGATTAACACACAGTTCTGAAACCCTACTGATAACTCCTAGATTAACACACAGTTTGTACACCCCTGTTGTTGTGCCCAAAACTTCCACCTGTCTACCATATATAGATGTTATACAATAAGACGTATTATGGTTTTTAGTATAATCTGTAGGCTAACTACATGGAAACTGGACAAATGGAAGGGTTACCTGTGAATTTGACCTTGCAAGAATTATATTTAATGAGCTAAAGCAAAGAAATTTTATGTTACATTATATTTGATTATGTACAAAATTGGCTCTCTTTGTTATTTTTCGTGAACAGATTGAGACTAGAATTTCTTTACTATGTTGACTTGTAGGCATTGTAGTCATTTTATTTTGTTCTCAGTTATCAATTTATACAAACATGTGCAATAAATGATTAAAAATTTTTTTTTCCTTCTCTTAGGAACTACATGGAAAATGATGATGCTGTGAATAGGAGGGATGTGCTCCGACCGAATTTGCTACCAATTTTTGGTTTTATTTGTATAATTATCAGTTTTGAATGTTTAAGATGTATGGAAAGTACATACTTTGGTTGGATATGTTTGTGGTCGGACAAGTGTTTGATGTTTGTGGTTGGACGTGTGTTTGATGTGTTGAAAGTTTGTGGTGTATGAACAATATACAGTTTATTAATATAAAAATTGGATTTTATATTTATTGATGTATATATATCTTCTTGATTATTCATATTATGTGTGCGTTTGATTCATTATATATAATTATAAATAGAATTTTGGCTATACAAAATTTAGCTTCTCTTGATGGTTATAAAACGTCAACAATTAATTCAATCTTGCTGCAACTGTTCTTTTCATTGACGGTTTCTTGACTGCTTAGCCGTCATCTAAGCCGGAGTCCAGAATAGTTTTCACCTATATTGACGGTTTTTCCAAACTGCTATCTTGACGGCTAAAAACAATCAACAAAACTATTTCATATGACGGCCAAAAACCGTCAAAAAAGTCCTGTCAGCGACCGTCAAGAAAGGGGAGGGACTTTTCTCGACTCCTGCCTACTTGACGGATCCACAACCGTAAAGATACCCCTTTCTTGACAGGAAAAAACTGTCAAGAAAAGCATTTTTTTCTTGTAGTGTAGTATAAGAATTGAACTAGAGGAACTAAGGGAGTCTATATCCGGGGCTAATAAGGTGATAGAACAGAACTTATTGATAATAGGGTTAAATAATAGAGACAATATATTAAGAACCAAGTTAAAATATAATATGATAATCATACACGTCTACCCATAATCATGTTACCTAGAATCCTACCCACGGTAATAAGCATAGCTGCGATAAACGATATGGTCCATAACTAAGGTATATACCTTTATAATCATGTTATCTAGAAATTTTACCACGCTAACCGGTATGGCTGCTAAAAACTCTAAACTCCATAATAAATATAGGTATATCCAAAATCAGGCTTCATGTCCTTGCCACGCCAGCTTAGTATGACTACAATAAACTCTAGACTCTATAAATAAGGCAGACATTTACCTTTCACACTGTTCTTATCATGTATGCCCTCAGAATTATACCTTAATTTTAGTTCATAAAATTCATCTCGATACAAATCAAGTCAATAACGGAACCGATAATCAAATTCAACATGAAGGATAATCAAATTCAACATGAAAAATAGATTAGACAAAAACAAGTGGAAACTGATTTTTGAGATCGAGTTTATAATGAGATTCTTAGGGGTCCTCCCAGGACTCTCTCAATGAGTCCTATTCCTGATTGAGTGCTTTCCTATCCTAATATCCTATTTCCTATAACCTATCGCAGGCTCATAGTAGTACTACCACGACATCGCTCTATTTGCGAAACCTGACCTGTATGCGCCACCATAAAAATGTGTCACGACCCGTACACAGAATTTGGTTGACAATCGTGCACATGCCCAGCCTATGCCACAGAGTGGCGGTAGAATGCTGTATAATCAAAATATGATGACAACAACGCAATATAAATATACTCCTCTTGGGAGGATAATAAAACATAACCAGTAAATACTCAATTACAACTCTAGATAGATGGAATAGAGAAAAGGAACTATAAAATCATAAATCCATAAAATGGATAAACTCCAAACTACATGTCTATCAATGTCAAATATCAAATATCAACTAATTCCGGAGACAAATCTGTCTCAAACTAAAACTAATCAAACTAAGCAAAGGTAGCTTGTCAGGTGCTGTAAAATTTCTCATGTGACATCAAGTCAGGCTCAACTATACGTCCCATATACATGGACCGTAGTGCGTAGGGTATCCGTCCTCAACATGCTGACCTAAAATGTTTACTCAGTCAGGATAGAACTGATGGAACTAGGGATTTCCAGGACCCTTCCTTTGGTGTGCGTATTGATCGATAGAAAGTTAAACAGATCTAATACGTGTTCTAACCCTTCATAGGCGGAAACTAGGGTTCACGAATTATACCTGCGGCGGAAAGGAGACAAGTAATTCCTGGCAATCTCGAGCGGACGATCCCAAGATCTTCTGCACGTATTCCTTCCTCAAGTTGGACGTCGTGTGGGCGACGATCTCCCAACCTTTTCTTCTCCTTGGCAGCACTCTCTTTCTCTCCTTACGTGAATCACGAATTTAGAGAAAATTTTAGATTTCTGATCAGTAATCTGGCGGCCAGAGAATAGAGGATATATATAGGCTACGACAGGGACCATGAGGAGAAATTAGGGTTAGGCCTCCTAACGGATCTGGATATCCCGTGTTCAGCCCGAACACACAATCCAGGCCCATTAACAATAGCTCGGTCCACTAATGAGCTATTGTTGCACTACCTCCCTAATCCCAAATTATATTTGTGGGCTCCTTTTATTATATGTTCGTTTGGCTTCCCATGTTAAGATATCGTATGTCCGTCGATCAAATCAAGTTACTGACAACTATATTGATTCGACATCTTTTATCCTTAAGTAGTACCGCTCAACTTTATTTGTCATGTCGGATATAATTCACCTGCAGGGTTTACATGACAATCCTTATGAGCTCCTTAAGAGGACATCATCAACCCGATGTATCGGGACATGGATTCCATTTATAATCAACAGTCCATCATACATACAATATTATTACCCAATTCATAGAGGTTGTTGATCCATAATGAATCTCACTCTTTTATGAATCAAAGTAATGCACACTGCATATACATGTCCGTTATTATATCCGGATTAAGAGTACAAGCATCCATAATAACAGAGGTGTTTGTTCTCTTATGTAGTCAGTACAAAGAGAACAACCTCAAGTGGTCCTGTTCAATACACACAAAGTGTACTAGTGTAAACCTATAGTCAAGATAGACTAATACCAGATTACACTACAACCTTTCCAATAGATTGTCCAAGTCCATCTAGGTTGTGAACTATTTATATACTCCATAGGAAACTGATAATATGATCTTCTGTGTGACACCACACACCATATTATCTACAATATAGAATATCAGACATTTGCATTAACACTTGCAACAAATACAATATGCAAACATTTGCCCATATGATTCTCATTCAAAATTTAAGGAAATAAGGTTACTACAAAAGTAATGCTTTTAGTATATAACCCTAACAAGAACGAGTACAATTCATTGAATGTAGTTCCAAGTATATATTAACGACTGTAAGGCAAGGTTAGTCTTAACATGATAAGCATATCGAGACAAATATAACAGGAAATATAAGGAATAATAGACAGGTAAATATATGACATCATGTAATGAGTAGAATAGGAGAACAAACTATGTGATTTGAATTACTCGCCTGGTGTCCTGAGCTGATGGTAGGGGTCTGATACCAACTCCAAGTCCAAGTGACCTATTTTATAAATTTATCATGTCAACAAGTGATTCAAGTAAAGAAAAACCTATCTATTTGATATTTGGGTCAACTCCTAGCTAAATCAGATTTATTTTAGATTGTCTTAGCTAAGTCTACCTATTGTCCACTTGTATTGAATATAACGGCTAATGTTAAAACCTAACACCAATAACTTTAACTCAAGCTTTAACTTACAACCTATACTAGTTCTTCTTAAGCTTAATTTTAAATTACATATGTGAACCCCATCAGCCCAATATACCCAGTTCTTCTACCTATTATGTTCTTGTGTGCTACTCTAGCATTGCCCAACTATACAACATGCTTAGTACTTAACTAAACTCTTCATCCAACCTGAAAATGTTCCCTTATACTTCCCTATGTTGCTGTTGCACGTATGGGCAACATATATTCAGGTGTACAGGACATTTGTCCTTCCTACCCATTCCCATGAATATCCTAACTTGTTTCTCAGGTTTCCCCTACTGGATTTCTAACTGGACTATTCCCTAAAGCTCATGCTAACAGACACATGAACATGTATCATGTGCAAACTGATGCATGAGTGTATCCCTTGATCAGTCTACTCCAAGTCCAACTCACCAATCCTTTCTATCCAAAGTTTGAGTACCTAGACACTCCAGGGGTTTTGTGAGTTCACATGTACCCAACTTATTGCTATACCATTTATTGGTACTACTATTATTAACCCCAAACAGTATATTCCTAAGGCTTTACATTACCTTCATGGGTACACCCTACTGGTTCATACCCATATATGCTACTTGTACCCCGAAACTCAATGATACCTATGCTGTCAAGTACTTAACTCCCCTTTCCAACCCCACAACTCTTATACAAATGTTTGAGAGAGAACTACTGCTATTTCTATTTCCTACAATCCTCTATTGCCGTTACTGACCCGGAGACACTACTTCCTTGTTCACCCTTGTTACTATCCAACCCTGACACCCTATGTATTTACTAGATACTCAAGATATGTATCAAAGTTCACTTTTCCAATAAAAAATTCATCCTACAGGTAACCCCTACCTAATAGCATACCCCCTATATGCAACCTATCATGATATTTCTCTCCTACTTTACCCCTACTCCTTGACACATGGTATTAGCCCAACCAACTGCTACCTAAACTCATACCAACTGATATCTGGACTTGTATCTAATGTTAACTGAACATGAGTGAATCCAGTTACCTACGTGATTTCATTACTACACCTATATAGATGTATCTAGACTGTACATTGGTGCATCTAGGATGTTGGCTACCTGCATACTCAAGTATCCAACTGCTACTAGGTCCATAGGTTAAATCCTATTAGGACCATAACTGACTCTACCCTGTCTTTGCTCTATTACCTTCACGAGACACATCCTTCCAATCTTACATGGCATCTGTACCCATATTCTAACGTTAGGGCCAAGCCTACTGATCCTGTCCTGAACACTCCATTCTGAACTTGATGTGGTATACCAGTAGGAAAGTACAAATTTCTCTTAATACTACTCGTACATCCCTAGATACCCTCTCAACCCATATGACCCTTTATATTACTAATACACATGTATCTTACTCAAGTATACTCCTAACACTACATATGCACCCCTGATGCTTACCAAGATTTTATGTACCACACGACTACTCCAGACCATTTCCCACTTATGCTTGCATCTTACCAAACTACTGCTGCTGTTTCCTGCCCCCTTATTGCACATATACATTTTTATCCTATACACACCTGTTCTCTTCCTCATGCCTAGCCAATTCACAACTACTTAACTGTTGCACAGGAAAATTCATTTCACACCACTGATACATGATTATCTCTGACTCCCTTCTACTGAAGATGCATACTATCTTCCCCCTAGACACAAGTGTATTCAACATACACCATTGCGGCTACCATCCTGTAGTTGCCTCTGGTACACAGGTCTACTAATGCTCACTAATCTCCTTTCTTCAACAGATGTGACATAATTCCCTCAACTCTCTAACTCACTTAATTTCTATCCACACCCAAGTATCCTCATAATATTTCTCCCTACAGTTCCTTCAACCTACATATGCATTTTCCTCTCTTTAGACAACCCATATGCCCCTTCATTTGACTTGGCACACCTGTTGCTTACTGGCACCCAAATAACATGTAACCCCTGCTTGCAACTTCTGTAGTACTGTTGTCCAACCTGTAGACTCCTAGTTTAGGTACTGTAACCTAGTTGTCACACATGTTAACTGCACGCACACATCCACAGATACCGTGTTCCGGTTACTCCGTATACGCAGTTATGCACTAACACATTAGTTTGGTCGGTCAGCACTTTGTTACTACACACAGATGAGTGCATAACCTGCACATCTATTTCCTTGCTGATATTGACAGCCCTGTAGACAGATACTCCATTGACCCTAATCCTCACTCGTTCACTCTCACACAGATAACTACAACTAGGTGGCAACAAGCAGCACGCTTTCTAACATAGGCTTCACCCCTATATGTATAGAATTGATACCCCAAACAGCCTACCTTCACCTATATGCTACCTTTAGGTTATGGTGGAAATATGCTTTTATTTCATCCAACCCAGGTGTTCTTCCTACTATCTCTAAATCCTTCCCTTATACCTAGGTACCCAACATCTGAAATGAACGATAGTTACTTATGTTTTAGTATACAGTAACTTTTTTTTCCTTCCTATACCTTGTTGTTCTATACTAACACTGCCTCCAAGAGGCGAATACTAGATCCATATATGGACATGAGGATGCCACAACTCCCTTGATTCTTCTACTTAGTTTCCCAAAATTATATATGAATGCTCTTTCCTAGATTCCTGTACAACCGATATAGCAGAACGAAAACTAATGCAGTGCCCGATATTATCCTGTATAATAGGTATACAGATATCTACAGATGTCCACCCACAGGTATGGACAATGGCATAAAGCATCTTAAACACATGTCTATACTTCCTATTAACAGGACTTAGTAGCTTACTATGAATCAAGGACCCATGCCAATATATTGAATCAAACATTTGATATGCTATGCACAAAAGAAAGAGAGATTAGTTATTACCTCAAAGGTGACGATCCGCAGTTGGCAATGGCACAAAACTTGTCACAGGAGGGTAATCCAAGGGTCTTGCAAAGAAGAACAAATTTCTTAAGTTTTACGAAGAGTGTAGGTGGGGGTCGATTGATCACCTGTATAAGCTGTTGATCCTATGGAAAAAGATAGTAGAAATATGATTTAAACTAATATTTGGATAGCTTTGTTCGACTATCAAGAGATTGGAGAAACCTTTATTTGAATTTGAATTAAATTCAAATACAAGTTGGGTTTAAGTAGGTCGGTCGAAGAACAGAGAAATTCAATTTTAAATTCTTTGCACAAAGGCCCCTTCAGAATTTGTCATTACAAAACCACATATCCTTATGTTTAATGCAAATAGCATTCACAAAATCAATATGATAATCAATAAAAAAATTACACTAAAGGAACAAAATTGGGTCTAAGGGTTTACAATCCACTATGGTGGCATAAGCTTTAACTGAGTGCTTGCAACTCTAACAACACCGTACTTGGCAACATGTGCACGATCGACTTCATAACACGATGCTTGGCGACGAGTGCACGACCAACTCCAGGGGGCAATTTGAAAACTTGAACGTTTTCTGAATACAGCCTCCGATATAACTCTTAAACAACAAAATCTAGATTAAACAAAAACTGTACTGGCTTGGCTAAAAGTAGTATAGGCTTGATTAGAAAGTGTAGCTCGTAGAAAACACTTAGAAATAAATAGAGAAAAGAAGACTGAAATGAATGAGTGATTTAAAAATGTGAAAGTTCTTATCTATTTATAGTGTTTTTGTAGACCAAATTCGGGCAGAGTTCGGACAGAGTTCGGATGCAAAAATCACGCATTCGAACGTTGGGTGTAGATATAGAGGGAATTCAAAATTATGTTCAAATTAACATTACCGCTCAGGCCAATTTCTTCCAGAGTTAAGGCAGAAATGTTTGGGCCATTTTAGTTAGGTTTTGGGCTTTTTAGTATATGGAATTTTGGATAGAAGAAGGCTATATATTTGTGGACTGAGAAATAGCTTAGCCAGTATCGATCATGATCAACCTTATATATTTTTCCTAGACTCAAGAAAAGTAAAATAAAAGAAAAAATATGTAAAAGCTTGATCATGATTCCAATGTGTTTGGTTCTTAATGAAGACGAGACTTTTGTAGCTTGTAGCAAAAGTAGGGAAGTCCTAAAACCTGTAAACCTATAGCAGTATATATATTTTGCGAATCGAGCAAAGTTGATTATCAAAATCAGGTGTGAATGGACCAACAATCTCCCATATTTTGATAATTGATAAACTTTGAGTCTATACCAAAATATAACGAATATAATATTAACTTTAAAATTTATACCTGACTTGTCTGAAGAAATCTTTGAAAATTTTATTTTGGTATATGCTCTTCTTCTCCTTCGTTATGTACTCAAAATACGGCTCCCCCGCAATTTATGAATCGAACATCAACAAAAAAAAATTGAGAAGTACCAAAATAAATGATATAACAAGTCAACAACTCAAGTATTTTATGAGACCACTAGCAGTAGTAGTAATCAACAACAGTAGATAAAACTAACAACTTATATAAATGAAAATACCGCTACAACTGAGAGGTCTAAAGTGCATAATAAAAATCACTACAGATGATTGTCCAGAATGCATAACAAAATAAAGTCACTACTACAAAAAAAGTGTCTCTATAAGACGCAAAAAATCCGTCTTAAAAAGGCCTAAAACAGTCCTAAATATTTAGTTGGGACAAATTTTAGGACAAAATATAACAGTGCTATTAGTGTGGCATAGCAGAAAGTTTTAGGAAGGAAAAAAACGGTCCAAATTTGGTTTTAGGGTCGAAAAATCTCACCGTACCAAAAAAGTTTGAATTATTATATGTTTATAACGGTTTACTAAACTGTCCCAAACTAATAGTGTTTGTGACGAATAACATCCTTGCTATAAAAAATTTGCTTGCGTCACAAAAGAATGTCGTTTATATAAAAGACAATTACATAACCATCCCAAAGTAATAATTATGAAGTTATTTTTTGAATTTTCCAGCTATAAAACATACAATTTAAATAAACAACTAACATAATTCATATGATCATGGCCGTTATCGAGCTTGTCCTCAGACGTATCTCCAGGAGTCGGAGCTCCCGAACAAAAAAAACTTAACAACATCAAGAATTCTTTACTATCATTTACAAAATAGAAAAAAATATTACATTAAGCATCATTTACAATCATTAACAAAATAAATCATTACTGTAAATGATAGTAATTAGTAAACAATAGAAAAAGCTTAACATTAAGCATTCTACTTAATGCTAGAATTCTTTACATTAAGCTTAACACCAAACTTTTCTATGAACCCAAAACATTAAGCATTAAGTAGAATACACAAATAACATAATTCATATGATCATGGCCGTTATCGAGCTTGTCCTCAGACGTATCTCCAGGAGTCGGAGCTCCCGTACAAAAAAAACTTAACAACATCAAGAATTCTTTACTATCATTTATAAAATAGAAAAAAAATATTACATTAAGCATCATTTACAATCATTGACAAAATAAATCATTACTGTAAATGATAGTAATTGGTAAACAATAGAAAAGCTTAACATTAAGCATTCTACTTAATGCTAGAATTCTTTACATTAAGCTTAACATCAAACCTTAAAAACTTTTCTATGAACCCAAAACATTTACTAAACATTAAGCTTAACATTTACTAAACATCTTTACATTAAAAATATTACATTAAGTAGAAGGGCATGAAAACATTAAGTAGAAGGGCATGTAAACAATAGAAAAGCTTAACATCAAACTTAACAATATCAAGAATTTTGTATGGAATTGGTAAACAATAGAAAAGCTTAACATTAAGCATCATTTACAATCATTGACAAAATAAATCCAAAACACAATACGTCACCCACACCATAACTTACAAAATGAACCCATCATCTCTACCATTACCTACAAAATTATGAACCCAAAACATTAAGCACTACACCATGTTTCTGAATCATCTATTAAACATTCACAAATATAACCCAAAATATTTTCCATCATAAGAGTCGTCGCCCATTATTTAAGTAAATCCAGAATGCTTTTGAAGGGCATGCAAATAAATTTAAGACATGCCAATATATTAGCAAGTTACAAAAATAAATTAAAGAGTAGGAAAAAAGGAAGCTTTAAGTGAAAAAAAGAAGCTTTAAGTTAAAAAGGAAAATTTGGGAAACATTTTAAATGGGAACTACATATTATTCTAACTAGAATTACAAGAATAAGTTGGAAAAAACCAATATAAAAGTTCCAAACTGTACAGACAATATACAATGTTCACATTCCAAAAATTGGTCCAAGAACGAAAATGGAGAACGAAACTGTATAGAATATGCAAAATTTAGTCCAAATGTCTTAGTCCAGAAAAGAAACCAATATAATATATACAAATTCCAACTTGAAAGAAAGAAAATGGAGAACCAAACTTCAGGCAGTATGCAAAATTCAGAGTCTAAAAATTATAGCCAAAAAAAAAACCAATGTTACAAAGTTCAACTTCCAACTGGAAAGCAAGAAAATGGAGAAGTAGCTTGAAGAATCACAAAGATAACAACCAAACATAAATTGCAGCCACGAGAAAAAAAACCAAATGTAATAAGTTGATAGTTAGCAAAATACCTGGACGATGTACTGAATTGTTGACAAAGTAGTTGAGCATTCAGGAGCATGACCATAACTTCTACTTTGAGTTCAGTTCTAAGCTCAATCTTGACCGTCTCAAGCTCTTTCGTATGTCGAGCCTCTTGCTCATCATGCCCTCTTCTTAACACCTCAGTCTCTTCTGTTAACTTCTTTGTATTTTCTCGTGACTTTTCGGCATCTTTTTGAATTTATCCAATCTCAGCATGTGTTGCTTGTTGAATATCAGTCTGATGAGCTGCTAAGGATGTTGATCATTTACCACATGGTCTTACACCTACTTCTTGGCCTAAAACTCGGCCATGTCCATCTTGTCCAACCACTTCCCTGTAAACATTATTCAGTTGCTCCTGATTATCTCGTTCTTCGACTAATAGCTCTTCAATTTGCCTTTTTAACATTTTATAGTAAGCAAGGAGGTTTGTGTTACTTTTCTCTAATTTGCAATTGGCATTTTGTTGAAAACTCATTACAAATATGCATTTTATATACCTCTGTACCAGCCACTCTGTCTTCTTCATTATAACTGCCATCTTTTCCCCGAGTTGGTCTCCACATGTTGACAAGGTCAACAGGCTTGTTACCCTCCTCTGATGTGTATGTATGTTCCAAAGTAAGAATTTTTTTTATACATTATCAACTAAAAAGATATGAGAATTATCTTACAAAAAAACAAACTACTAACCTTTCTCTTTATTTCTGGAAATGATCTTCTACCTGTTCTAGGGAGGGCATAAAGTTTTTCGTGATTAACTTGGTTTTTCTCCGAAACTTTCTAAAAAATAGTTGGATATTATATAGTAAATTGAAATAAAGGGTTCGCCACTAGTATAAATATGGATGTAAGTTATTTGTTAGTCGATTCATACCTATGTGTTACCCAAGCCCCAATAGCCACTAGCGTTGGCCATTGACGGAGCTCCACCCGGGGTGGTGTAGAAGCATGAAAAATAATAAAGAAAGATCCATGCGGCCAGGAAGCCCCATGCGGCTCAGAAAGCCCATGCGGCTCAGAGATTCATACGGCACAAGGGACTATGCGGCTCTGTGATCTCCATGCGGCTCAAAGAAAAGTGCCACGTAGCATACAAACAACTCTTCCCTTACTGCATTAATTGCCTTGACGGCTGACAGCTCTGATAAGACGACAGTCCTGACACAAAGATGTAATTATGACTCTGTCATAATGACAGACTCCTAGGGAAACGAAGGAGATCTCTGACACAATCCCCCGAGATCCAGAAAATGCCACATAGCCTTGACATGTGGACATTCGTATGCAGCTCGAGCGAAGACTCCTCATGCGGCTCAGGCCGAAGTTGCCCTATGCGGCCCAGATCGAAACAGCCCTATGCGGCTCAAGCGGAGGCTCCCCCTATGCGGATCAAGAGGACCATTTCTATGCGGCTCAAGCAGAGGCCTCCCCATGCGACTCGCAAGGATCATCTCCATGCGGCTCACTACCCATTATGTGGTCCAGATTATCATGTGGTTCGAAGATTCGGGGGCCACTCCCCAAGCAGCCCTGACACGTGGCCAGTCTTATGCGGCTCAATCCTTATGCGGCTCAATCCCCATGCGGCTCAGATCCCCTCAGTGACTCCTAGGACACGTGTCATAAAGCCAATCAATTTTCCAGATTTACTGCAATCAAAGATTGGGTCAAATCCCAATAATCTGGGACACGTGGCAGGAGAATGAATTAAACTTATTCATTCAGATTCGCAGACATCACCAGATCATCATAAGGGAGATTTATTCCAATCAGCATTAAATACTGAGAGGATTTGGCACAATCTACATTAATGGCCCAGATTCATCACACCCAAGACTAATGGCCCAGATTGATCAATCAACAGGCCGCCGCCACTTCACAGAATAATCATTGCAAACCCTAATGATTGCATTCCCTTCTTATAAATAGCAAGGTGCCATTCCCTTGCAAGAGAGGACCCTTTTTTCGAGATCAGAGAGCACCAGAATACTTGGAGAGAAAGAGCAGAGAGAGAGCAAAGAGAGCATTTCTTCAACGCCAAGCAATCTTCTGGAACCAAGGCTGCATACCGATCGTCCAAGGAGTAAGGCAGAGCGGCCGTCGCTTTCCCGAGCCTCTATCGTCATCCTCCAGAATCTAAAATAAACAATTGTGCTTAGATTGCTGTACATATGTTTTCGTCCCTAGGCTTTCTTTGTACAAGCGAGTTTGTAACGTGAAGTAAAAGTCCAGTCCTCCGATAATTGTTCTGCTCTTTTATATTTCATGGTAAACACGATGGCGACTCTGCTGGGGAAAAACTTCTCCATGGCTGAGGAGTTGGTGACGCAATCGGATACAGCCAAACTTGGCTCCACGCAACAGAAGATGGTCGTCCGCTTCGACCAACAGGCGTTTGAAGAAATGCTCTCTGAAGGAAGCGCTGGCCCGGTCCAGAAGCGAACCCGCATAAAGAAAGCTCGCTGCGAGTGGAGGCCAAAATCATTTGCTCCTCCACAAGCTCTGGATGGGGTACTCTCGGCTACCCAAGACGGCGAAGGCGACTCTCATACGGCTCCACTTCGAGCCGTAGGGAACTCTGCTGTCCCCAAGTCCGGCAGAGGAAAGCACTACGATGCTGGACTTGCAGGGACAAAGAGTGATTCTACACGCCCCAAGAAGAAGCCGAACAATCATGTGGCCAAGTCTGCCAACCACATACAGGATGCTCATGCGGTTGAGTCTGCCAGCCGCATGAAGGAGGTCTATGCGGCCAGATCATCCAACCGCATGAAGAAAACTCATGCGGCCGAAGCTCCCAGCCGCATGAAGAAAACCTATGTGGCTACACCTACCAGCCGCATGAAGGTTATTGATGACAGCCGCATGACGCCTACTCCACGTGGCTCTGTCTTCGACCGCCTCTCCTATGGTCCTGATCTCTTGTGCTCTCAAGAAGACATGTCTGATTCTCTCCAGCACCACTTAGACTCTTCCTACTATGTGCCCTCACGCGCTAGAGTGAAGAAGTCTAGGGCAGCACGAGCTTGGCAAGCTCGGTCCGCTGATCCGACCTCTGACCATCCGAGCGTCCCACATACTGTTATACGGGCCTCTGATGAAAAGTTGTACAGAACCACTCAAGTCCAGCCCCCGGCGGCAAACGGACAGAGAGGTTCCCAAAAGTCTTCCAAAATCCAGGGAGCAAACATGGTCGATACGGACCCGTCTGACTTGCGTGAGGCCATCCTCCACAAACGCAAGGAAAGAGAAGGTGCCCCGGGGTGCAAAGAGTCCTTCCACGGACGTCACTGCACCCAAGTCATCGTCAACTGCTGTTGCAGCAACGCAACAGTACAAAAGGACCGGCGGTCCGTCTTCCAAAGACTGCAATGATCAAGCTCAGAAGACGAGGCGCCTCCCGTCGTCTCCTGCAACTCTGCTCAGAAAGTCCCTGCCGATGGAAAAGGGAAGAAGACGAATGTTCCTAGCCCGAGGATTTCAACCACTATGACTAAGAGACTCTCGTCTAAGCGGGTGCCCACCACCGGAGTTTTCCAAGGTACCCGTTCTAAGACGAAGTATGCTACAATGGGAGATTCATCATCTGCACCGCTGGGCATTGCTGGGGCTGGGGATAGCACTCCTTCGAACCTCTACGACAATCCGATGTTCCAAGAAGACGAGCCGGGGGAAACAACTCTCCCATCAGATACAACAAACCCCGACGTCCCCGAGGACATCCACAACTCCCAAGACGAGGCGAACTCGGAGATTGGGGGTACTGTTCCTTCCGAGTCCGAACCAGAGGAGAACATTCCCACATATCCCGATGACTTCTTACTACAGGGGTATGATTCGGAGGACGCATCCTCCACCGCTCCGTCCATCTCTCCTCACGTAAGGACGGTATTCATGACGGACAGTAACCAAGGTGGTTCCAGTGATCGCCAACGCATCGACACTCTGGAGGCCATACTGCTTGCCTTGGTCAAGTCTGTAGACGAGATCAAAGCGGCTATTCCAACTCTGCAGGGAGGAACGCCTGGCCAAACAAGCGCGGGTCCCGCGATCAATGTGGACTCGAATTCAGCAGCACCGAACCCGGACAACAATCCTCCTGATGGAACGGCCCCCACCGCCGTGGATGAAGCCCGTGAAGCGAGAAGAGAGGTCCAGGAGCTCCGAGCCATGTTTCACGCTCGAGAAAATTCTCAAGACCTCAGAATACGGCAACCATACCCTGCTGCCTGGAGGGATGTTCCATTCCCACCAAGATATAAACCGTTCAATATTAATCCTTATGATGGCAAGACCTCAGCAAGTCGGTTCATGACTTACTTCGAGGTCACCACCGACCATCTGCCCCATGATGATGCCATCCTCACACGATTATTCATCGGGGCATTGGAAGGAGTCGCCTTCGACTGGTATCGCAACCTGCCAGACAACTGCATCCACTCCTTCGCCGGCTTCAAGCGCATGTTTTTGGAGAGATTCTACGAAGTAGGACAGGACATCACAATGTCCACCCTCATGGACGTCGTCCAAGGGGAGAAAGAGCTGACAAGGAACTACATTAAGCGGTTTCACCAAACCGCAATGAAGCTGCCGTCTGGAAATCCGGATTCCTCCCTGATTGAAATTTGCCAAAAGAGATTGCTCCCAACAATCAGTCTCTGGATGGGCGAAAGTCAATTCAAGGACTGGAAGACGTTTATCATCAGTCCACAAGCGTCGAAGAACGATTGAAGAAGGCTCGCCAATTGGGATTGCACATCTCGGACGGAGAGAACAAGAGAAAGCGTCCTAACACCAACAACGACAATGGGGGTAGCCCCTCCAACAATCGGGACAGCAGGGGTAAGCAGGCTATGGTTGCCGATACAGCACAGAAACCTGAGCCAAAGCCGACAGACAAACAATGGCCGCAAATCACATACTCCTTCGAAGATGGTCACGTCAAGCCCATCTTGGACATGCTCATACAAGGAGACAGAATTCAGCTTACTCCACCAAGATGGGAACCTCGGCCGGCAGACATCGAGAATCCAAAGTACTGCCATTACCACCGCTACGTCCACCATGCCACACACGACTGCTACCAACTAAAACGGTACATCCAAAATCTCATCGATTCGAACGCTCTGGCCATCGACTTCGAAGAGGTAATGGTGGCAGCCAATATGGTGTCAGTATAATTTGGCAGCTTTCCTCCAACCGAAGCTCAAGACGGTGTGGTACCCATCCCTCTGGCGACAATGGAGGTTGCTAATCTTCCACCTCATCGGGATCGGGCTGCTGGTCTAGTCCCCCTCACCACATCACAAGGGGAGGTCATGTGGGTCCATCCAGATTTAGTATCAGAAGTGACTCAGCCCACACCATCTTCCATTCGCAAGAAGAAGAGTGGAAAAGCCAGATCCTGCCGCACAGTCTTGGCAAATATAGAAGAAGCTACAGCCGTCGTCACTCGGTCTACGGCACAATCCCAACCGGTGGCTGATAACTCGACTGAAGATCATCAGCTCGCTACAACAGACGCTCCGGGACCGGCTCAGCCTTCGACGACCGACAAGCCTAGGCCGAAGGAGACTCGCTTTGACAAATCCCTCCGAAAAGAGGCACCACAGGGGCTGGAAAAGCCCTACAACTTCGACATCTTAGCACAATTGGCCAATACACCGGCCAAATTATCCTTATACGAGCTCCTGAGACTCTCGAAAGATGTTCGCGCGGCTTTGAGCGACGCACTCCAAATGTTGACGCGTACTTGGCTCAAGTCAACCTCTCGGGAGAAAGCCCGCCTGCAGATCTCCAAGACAGCGCTTGTACGGGAGCGATGCCCAACATTGTCTTCACTCCACAAGACATGCTCATCAAGACCAATCTGCATGATCGTCCGTTATACTATACTGGATACATCGGGAACGTGAAGGTGGACCGGATGCACATTGATCCGGGCTCTTCCATAAGCATCATTCCAAAGGGTCTGCTATATCATCTCCACATCCCGATGCATCGCCTGATGCCAATAAGCACCGCCATCAGCGGTTTCAATTCGGGCAGGAGCTACCCAATTGGGAAGATTCGTCTGAAGTATCAGATTGGCGATCTCCAGTCAGAAGTGACCTGTTACGTCATAGATGCAGACACTTCATACAACATCCTCTTGGGGCACCCTTCGATACATGATTACATGATCATGCCTTCCACGCTGCATCAGTGCTTCAAGTACGTCGACAAACACGGCTTCGTAAAGACAGAATTTGCTGATATCGATCCCTTCAAAGGGGTCGAATCCTACTACTCAGACTCCTGCCTATATGAAAAGTCGAAGAAGCACCTTGGTGAAGGAGATGTGCAAGCTCGTACCGAGACAGCCACAGGATCAGAAGAACCTCTACGATCCACCTCCAAGCTCGCAAACCTGGCAAGTCCGTACCCCTTACAGCCACTCTGCGTAAGGACGCAATCAGCCTCTCGACGCAAGAAGAACAGATGATAATCCGGCTGCCAAGGTCTGGCCAAGTGCCAAGACCCAAAATGGAGCCACTGACAATCAGGCTGCCAAGAGTCGGCCAGCCGCAAACGGAGAAGCTCAATCCCTCCGACAAGCCAATGACGATATGTCTTCCCAAGAAGAGTCGTCACCCCGATGCAAGGTCTGGGACTTCTAGCGAACCAACCACTCCCCGTCCAGCATCGAGTACCAAGCTGGGGGTCGCTAGTCTGCCAACAACTCTACGCTCTGCCCCACCAGCTGAACCTCTGACGATCCAGCTGCCCAGGTCGTCCTCTCAGTCTTCGTTTATACAGGGGATAGCCGAAGAGGAATCGGAGCTAGCCAAGTATGTCGCTGCCCACACTGATGTTCCCTCCGCAGATGATGTAATCCTCCTAGAAAAGATACCTTACTTCATCAATAAAGGGCTATCTTTGAACTACCTCGAGCTCAATAAGCTATGTACAATGTATGCTATGGAATACGGTATAGGCACTCACCTACACACACAGGTGACAAATGTGTACACTGCAATCCAGCTTACTCCAGTGGAAGACGCTTACCGCATAATCGAGGGAGGGGATCATCCAATCATCTTCGGCCGGAAGGACGATTCGCAGCCCTTCACTGTAGAAGAAGTCGACCTTGAATCAGATGCCGGAAGACTGCCCCTGTATCTTTATAGCCCCCAATCCAAATATCTCATGCAAAAACAAGGGTACGATCTGGAGACTACGCCAGGCTTGAACTACGGCACCGGCCGACGATTACCTTTGAAGCCACCAGTCCCGGTTGGCAAGCCACGGGACTACTATAGCAAAACTCGATATGGATTAGGGTATGTAACACCCACGACGACCCCTGAGAGTTCAGACGAAGAGTGTGACTGGCAGTCACATTCAACTGGGTCACCAACTTCTGACTCGGATACCAGCATCGGAGACATATTCAGACAAGTCCTGTCAGTCAACATGGCATTCGCCGACGCTTATGAAGAAGATAAAGACATTCCTGAAATCCTCGAGCTAGAGCCGTGGGCCCAACAGTTAGATGCACAATGGGAAAACGGTTTGAACTGAGAGAACCCCCTACTGAAGATGAGGTTATAAAAGTGGATCTTGGTAGCGACTTCTCCAAAACCAATCTTCGTCAGTAAAAGCCTAACAGACGAAGAGTAAGAATCGCTGCTGGAACTTGTCAAAGAATATATTGATGTGTTCGCGTGGAGCTATGAAGACATGCCGGGGTTAGATCCCGATATTGCTCTCCACAAACTCAACATTCGGCCAGATGCAAAGCCGGTCAAGCAACAACAGCGACGCTTCCGCCCAGGCATCATGGATGCGATCGAAGCCGAAGTCAACAAACTAATAACCAGCGGCTTCATTCGTGAAGAGCAACACCTGGATTGGGTCGCCAACATAGTACCCATCCTCAAGAAGAACGAGAAGATCTGAATTTGCATCGACTTTCGCAATCTGAATGAGGCATATCCAAAAGATGAATTCCCCCTCCCTATCACAGACATCATGATTGACAACACCTACGGCTTCGAACGTATGTCATTCATGGATGGCTTCTCCGGGTACAACCAAATCAAGATGTCTCCTGACGACGAGAAGCATACATCATTCCGAACGCCGATTGGCACGTACTGCTACACGGTCATGCCTTTCGGTTTAAAGAATGCTGGAGCCACATACCAAAGAGCCATGAGTATCATCTTCAAAGACCACTTGCGTAAGACTGTGGAGTGTTATATTGATGATATCACCGTCAAGAGTCGCTGTAAGGGAGACCATCTGCAGGATCTGAGAACGGTATTCAATCTGATGCGAGCGCACAATTTGAAAATGAACCCTATGAAGTCCTTCCTGGGCGTATCCAGCGGCAAGTTCTTGGGTTTTATCATCACGGCCCAGGGTATTCATGTAGACCCTGAGAAGACAAAGGCAATTATGGAGATGGGCCCCCCGAGAAATCTCCGCGAACTCAGAGGCCTCTAAGGGAGACTAGCTTACATCAGGAGGTTCATTTCTAACCTCTTCGGGCGATGTCGACCATTCACCCATCTCATGAAGAAGGGCATCTCATTCGTATGGGACGAAGAATGCCAACGTGCCTTCGACGGCCTCAAAGAATATTTGTCGAACCCTCCAGTCCTGGTGGCTCCGGTTGCTGGAAAACCATTCCTGCTCTACGTACGAGCAATAGAACATTCCCTCGGGCCTCTGCTGGCACAAAACAATGATGCAGGCCATGAACAAGCTATATATTACCTCAGTCGAATGATGGTTGGGCCAGAGCACCGATACACCGCTGTGGAGAAGGAATGTCTCGCCCTAGTGTTCGCCATTCTGAAGATACGACACTATGTTACTGGACAAACCATACATGTGATATCACGAGTCAACCCTCTCAGGGTCCTCATGACTAAACCAGGGGCACTCAGCTCCCACCTCGCTACGTGGGCAATATTGCTGTCCCCCTATCATATGATATTCGTCCCGCAAAAGGCTGTTAAGGGTCAAGCTCTGACAGACTTTTTGGCAGCCCACCCGGGCTCAGAGTCGTCCAGAATATATGAAGAAATCCCAAATGAGGTTGCCGACTCGCATGCAACCTCTCACGATGATATATGGCGAATGTTCTTCGACGGTGCTTCGAGAACTAGACACAAGGGCAACATCGTCGTCGGAGTCGGGGTGGTGCTGGTTTCTCCTTTCGGATTGGTGATCAATCGTGCTTACTCTCTCACAGAACCCTGCTCTAACAATGTAGCCGAGTACAACGCTTTGGTCATTGGCCTCCAACTTGTAAGAGAGCTGGGGGTAGAATATCTTGAAGCATACGACGATTCTCAGTTAATCGTCAATCAGATCCGGGGCTCATACGAGGTTCGCCACGAAGACATGATCCCCTATCACCAAATAGCGATCAACATCATCTCATCGTTCGAGGGATTCTTCATCGAACATGTTCCCAGACTTCGAAATATCGAAGCCGATGCCCTAGCTGGCCTTGCCGCTTCCCTAGCGGTTCCAAACCATACTCATCAGTCGGTCGATGTTATAGGCCACGAACTGGTCTGTCCCAAGAACAACGTTCAAGTCATGGCGAGTTATTCTGCTCAGACGATCGACGAAGCGCCGGACTGGAGACAACCATTCATAGACTTCGTAGTCTACGACATCCTGCCCGAGAACCCAAAGGAAGCCACTTCCATCAGAAGGCGTTCTCTCAGATTCTTCTACAATACAGAGACGAAAATGCTGTATCGACGATCTTACGATGGATTATTACTTCGGTGTCTGTCAAACGCAGAAGCCAAAG
This sequence comes from Iris pallida, assembly GCA_029216955.1. Taxonomy (NCBI): domain Eukaryota; kingdom Viridiplantae; phylum Streptophyta; class Magnoliopsida; order Asparagales; family Iridaceae; genus Iris; species Iris pallida. The sequence continues at coordinate 319,885 of JANAVB010043138.1, read as the reverse complement.
AAGCCGTACGCAAAGCTCACGATGGTGTCTGTGGGGCCCATCAGCCTGGCCCTAAATTGCAAGACCGTCTTCGCCGAATGGGCTACTACTGGCCTACAATGGTAGCAGATGCGATAGATTATGCAAGGAAGTACAAGGCTTGCCAAGTCCACATGGACTTCATCCACCAACCATCCGAATTTCTACATCCAACAGTGGCATCCTGGCCATTTGAAGCATGGAGAATGGATATCATCGGTCCGATAGCTCTACCTTCCTCCCGTGGACATCGCTTCATACTCGCGATCACGAATTACTTCTCCAAATGGGCGGAAGCTGTCCCACTTGCAGAAGTGAAAACTTCAAACGTGATCAGCTTCCTCAAGCATCACGTCATCTATCGCTTTGGACTGTCCCGAAGGATCATCCACGATAATGGTCCGCAGTTTGTAAGCCACGCCTTCTATCGGTTTTGCGACAAGCACAGAATTCAGAATGTTGCTTCAACGCCATACAATCCAACAGCAAATGGATTGGCAGAAGTTTTCAACAAAACCATCATCAAGTTGCTCAAAAAGTTCGTATCCTCCAACAAACGCAACTGGAATGAGAAGCTTGGTGAATGCCTATGGGCGTATCGTACCACGGTCCGAACGGCCACAGGGAATACACCATTCTCCCTGGTGTACGGGAGTGAGGCAGTTTTCCCATTGGAGACTCAGATACCCTCACTCCGCGTCGCCCTTACTTACCAATTGACGACGGATGATAACTACCGTCGCCGGCTGCAAGAGTTGGAGGCCTTAGATGAAAAACGCCTCTTAACTCAGCAACGGATCGAGCTGTACCAAGCACGCATCTCTGGAACCTTCAACAAGAAGGTTAAAATTAGAACATTCCAAGTGGGCGATCTCGTTCTGGCAGTTCGGAGGCCGATGGTCATGACTCACAAGACCGCCAGCAAGTTCCAGCCAAAATGGGAAGGCCCATTCATCATTGAGGCTGTATTCTCCAACGGAGCCTACCGCCTCGCAAAACAAAATGGAGACTTGCTTATGTTTCCTGTCAACGACAAGTTCCTGAAGAAATATTATGTCTAAATGATATTCTCCAGATCATTGAGTCACGTACCCGCTGGTACCGCTGAACTCACCCTCACAACTTTCCAGATTTTCGAGTCATGTACCCGCTGGTACCTCTGAACTCATACTCACCATTTTCCAGATCATCGAGTCATGTACCCGTTGATGCCGCTGAACTCACATCAACATTTTCCAGATCATCGACTCATGTACCCGCTGGTGCAGCTGAACTCACACTTTCACAATATTTCAAATTATCGAGTCATGTACCAGCTGGTGCCTCTGAACTCACATTCCAGTCACTCTTTCAGATAGTAAGTCATGTATGATCATACCTCTGAACTTTCTTCCTGGAAGAGATCCTCCCTCATGATCCACTACCCTCACTCCCAGTGCACAAAAAGGGTAATCGATCCACAAACTTCCAAAATGGCCATGTCCTTATTACCTCTGAGTCGTTTCACTTCCGCCAAAAATAAATCACCCCTTACATAGAACTTCCATGTCCTCATTACCTCTGAGTCGTTCTATGTACCCTCCTTCATTGAGCCCACTCCTGCCAAGTCTTCATTACCTCTGAGTGGGAAGGCTCCGTCGAAGAAACCTTAATGCTTGCCATGTCCTCATTACCTCTGAGTAGGTATGAAGATTCCCTTTCGACTTATTATCTATACCCACAACCGGAGTACGCCAAGGATAATAGGTCCACAAATATTCTCCGCTGAGTCCACTCCTGCCATGACCTCATTACCTCTGAATAGGAAGACTCTACGGTAAAACCTCCGTACTTACCATGTCCTCATTACCTCTGAGTAAGTATGTTGGTCCTCTCTCGTTTTATTACTCGTACCCTGAACCAGGGTACGCCAAGGGTAGTAGGCCCACAAATGTCCTCTGTTGACCACAAAAATCCTCCGTTGGGTCCACTCCTACCATGTCCTCATTACCTCTGAGTAGGAAGATTCCGCGGTGAACAAAGCCTTCATACTTGCCATGTCCTCATTACCTCTGAGTAAGTATGTTGGTTCCCCTTTCATCCTATTATCCGTATCCTAAACCAGGGTACGCCAAGGATAATAGGCCCACAAATATCCTTTGCTAAGTTTCTCAGCACAGGCCCACCATTCCTCATCATGCCCCGGAAGCCCAGCTGCTCCATGGCATTCTTTCTCCCGATACCCGGAACGTCCGCGACCACGTTACCGTGGAACCGTTCTAGGTATCCCCAATCAAACTTGTTACCCGTACCTAAAACCAAGGTATGCCATGGGTAGCAGGTCCACAAACAAGTCCCCCATGCGGGGCAAATACTACCACAATACCACAGGCACAACAAGCAATACAAATGAAGGGTAGAATCGAAAGTACTCTTTATTTGAAGGAAGAAAAAAGCATTACATCTTTTGGGACCACGTCCCTCTCAAAAAAAAAAAAAAAAGAAAAAAGAAAAGGAAACAAAAGAAGAAAAGGCCGACTATAGTTCGGCATTACACAACTCCAAGAGGCGGTTTTTCACCGAGGCAGTCCCCCGCTCAAGCCTCTATTTAGCTCGGCGTTCGGCCTCTTGGGACAACTGCTCTGCGTCATTCAAATACATATATGCCTGTCAGTCGTTCTCCATCTTCTTCAGGGCAAGTTCTAGATTGGAAGAAGCCCTACTAAACTTGTCAGCCTCCTGAATGGCAATCCCTTTCTCAGTACAAGCAGCTTCGAGCTCAGACTCCAAGAAAGCTAGCTTTCTCTGGAGCTCGAGGATCTTCTTTCTTGTAAATGAAATGTAGCAATAGATGATAAGATACAACTACAAAAATCTAAATGGACACGAAATATGGCCTCATTTACATAGGATCAATATCTATCAAAAGTATATCATTCACCTTCGGATATGGCGAGGATCATGACATAATGCTGAAGATACAACAACGATTGGTGCAGGACCTCCCAATTGTGGCACTGGTCTTCCTTTCCTACAACAACCACCGCCATTTGCTTCAAATGGGTCTAGTCCTCACTGCTCCCTCATCATGCGCATTACAACTTCTGGAGGGACCAGAACAAAAGGTCCCGATGGACATGAAAATAATACAAATTGGATAAGACAAAATGTAAATAAAAAATTTCATGCCTAATGCGAAACTTCTGATTCCTTCTACAATTCTACTATATGAATATGAAGCATTTACATAATAAGAACATGATACAAACCCCTTACAGCCCTGTCCTGAATTACCTTCCCTCCTACATCGTAACTGACACTTTGTAATTTGGTATATCAAGTGTATTTTAGAATGTTGTGTCGTCTCTGGTACGTCTGATACAGACGCAACATATCACATCCTATTCCAACAGGAAATTGATGAGTCGATCTGCCAACACATGGTGCTTTTACTGCTATATCAAAAAATATTTGTTGTGGTGTCCGTACTTCTTAGCCAATGCATGTCTCTTAAAGGAGGTTCGAATTGAATACTGCCTATTCTAATATAAAGAACAGACTGTTGCCTTTTCTATGTAATTTTGTCCAGAACTTTAACCACGTTAGTCGTCCAAAAAGGTCAATTAGGCTAATCATGAAATAAGATAAAATAAAAAAAATGATACAAATTGTGATGAGAAAGGTTATAACATATTAACAACTAAAATATCATCCAAAGAAAATAATGAACAAATAAGGGTAACCCAAGTTATCTCAAAGATTTCAGAAGATGAAACCAACAGTAGCAAAATAATGGCCTAGATATCTATCAGATTTACCCACGTGTTTAACATTAAGGATATTAAGGAAGACTTGTGTCATATAAGCGTCTAAATTCTTGGGGGAGTTCCCCCAGGTTTGATGTTGGAACCTGTGTAGAGTGTGGGGCTTGGAAAATGGACTTGAAGTGATTCAGCATAGTTGGTGCCAATTTGGTTCTTACCCTAATTGTGAAGTCTCGGCATCAACGTTTGAGTAAATTTTTTACTTTTACCTTTATTTATATCTTGCAACAATTTACTTTTCCCGCCTTCGTAGTTTGAATATAGACAAAGAGAGAAAAAAACCTAGTTCTTCCCCAAATCTGTGAATTCGAGTTCAATTCTTTGCAAATTGCTTTGATTTAGGAAGAGGCTTATCACATGTACCCAATGAAATATTTTCTTTCTCTGATGCTAGTATGTTTTTAAGGGTTATTTCAAAGAAGAGTAAAATACTTTTTCTTTCATCTGAAATTTGCTTTTTCAGGTTCGTGTTTAATTTACATAAACAATACGAATTCGGTCTTCCTTGTGTTATATAATTTTTAAGAGTTAGCTTCTACTTGTCTGATTTTGGCACGTTAACATGTTTTATCAATAAACATTACAATTACATTCCAAATCACACAGATGCCAATCATGAAAAGTTGTAGAACCATTTGTGAAAAGTCCTTTAAGAGTATGTCATAAGTACTCTAAGGGTCATTCAATAAATTGGTATGAAACAAAAGGATCACGTTCATAAGTAATTTGAAGATAAATACATAATGCATAAAGCAATTATAATTCGGTTTGAATTTTTTGAATTAAGATTTCTTCCTTTACGGGGAAAAAGAGTTTTTTTTAAGACAGATAATGTTAAGCAGAAGTTGAGCATAACACCAAAAGAAACAGATTTTTTACATTAAAAAAATTATGTTTCAAAGAGCATAGTAAAAACCCACCAAAACTCGTCCCTAGCCTTCACCCATCTCTTAAATTCAAAGGTTATTCGAACAAAAAAGCATCAAATGTTTCATCCATTCAGTCTGAGTATATAGTCTACAACACTTTTTTCTTTTTCAATTTAAGAATCATCAAGGATCAAGTCTTGATGTTAAATAAGACAACGATAGCAAAATAAATCACCAAATGTTTCCTCTAACGATATGAAATTGTAATATCAATAGCAGATCTAAAAACTAGAAATTAGAATGTGCGCATACAACATAACATAGGGTTAATGAAGAGAATGGAAAAGTGAATAATAACCTGAGTTCCTCATTCAGAATTTCCATTATATGTTCACACCCGCACCATTGATCCAGCGCCCGATCCACCACCAAGGAACGAGAGAAAATTGATGCTGGGCACTGCTGGTTCCTGCTCGTCCAAGAATAGGTCCTTTGGAACCGAAAACTCACCGTGCATTCAGACGACCCCGACCCCAACCATGGCAGCCGAGACGAACAGGGAGGAGACTATCGCACCGTGCACGCAAATATTCTTTGAACTTGTCCAACTATTATTATTGTTTGAGCTTTTCTAGAAGAGGGATAGAAGGAAAACTGAGTTTTTAATTTAGAGGAAAATTTTGGGGGAAAACAAAAGCAAATCCTGCCATAATTTTTTAGTATTCACAACATGCAAGTTGTGTCGTCTTTGATGTTAAAAAATTTTTGGCACAAAATGTACGTCGTGAATATTATGGCAAACGAAATGTCAGGCCGTGAATATTACGTCCCGCACATGCATGTCATGATTAAGCTAAAAAATATGACATGACTAGGGCTGCAAACGAGCCAAGCCGAGCCAAGCTTTTGTAAGCTTGAGCTTGGCTTGACTAAAATTAATCGAGCTCGAGCTCGAGCTCAAGCTTGATAAGTTTTTTATTTTAGAGCTTGAGCTTGGCTCGAGCTTGTTTATATTAAGCTTGAGCTTGGCTTGGTATGAGCTCGAGCTTGGCTTGATAAGCAAGCTTGATTCAAGCTTGATAAACAAGCTTGTTAAGCTTGATTTCAAGCTCGTCCAGCTTTATTTCAAGCTCATTAAGCTTGATTTCAAGCTTAACGAGCTCGATTTCAAGCTAGTTAGGTTTGAATTCAAATACCTGTAATAGTAACAATTTATTTATAAAAATTTAATTTAAAAGTTTCTTAATATCAATTATTAAGGACATATAAATATATAATGCACATAACCAAAATACAAACATATGTAAAATTAGAATTCAACAAAGAACAAACGAGCCTCTAAACAAGCTCCTAAATGATCTCCTAAACGAGCCAGCTCGCAAGCTCATAAACGAGCCAGCTTGCGAGCTCAAACGAGCCGAGTACTTCTAAGCTTGAGCTTGGCTCGTTTATTAAACGAGCTCGAAAATGAAGCTTGAGCTCAGCTTGTTTACTAAATGAACCGAACTCAAACGAGCTTTTATCGAGCCTAACTTCGAGCAGCTTGCGAACGGCTTGGCTCATTTGCAGCCCTAGACATGACTGTTTATTCACGGCATGCTAAAAAATGTGCACGGTAAAACTATTATTTACGACGTTCATTCTTATGCACACCGTAATTTTAATGTCATAAAAAGTCATTTTTATTGTAGTTACACCAGTTGAGTCAACCTACACAATCATGGCAACCAAGTTAGCCTCACTTTGCTCTTTTGATTTGGGCTTAGTTCTACAGTCCTTCTTGAAGTGGCCCGTTTAGCCACAGTTGAAACAAGCCCCATCTCCCTTAGGCTTTGGCTTGAACGAAGTCGACTTCACCTTCAGATGATTAAATTCCTTCTTCTTGTTATGAAAAGCCTTCTGCTTTCCCTTAGAGACTCCAGCTTGCACTAAGTTGGCCTGGACCATCTGTTTGGACAAACTGTCCACTTTGAGTTGAGCCCTCAACTCGTCTTCAACATATATCTAGTGCAAGAGGCACTCAAGGTCCACCTCCATCTTCTTGCGGTACATGTCTGCCAAGAACTTGCTCCACCCAGGTGGCAGCTTGGCAATAATATCCCTGACGACAAAGGCATCGATGAAGGATATGCCATCATCCACAAATTTCTGACGTAACTTGAGAAATTTCTTAACTTTAGGCAACATTGTTTTGTCGTTCTCAAACTGCATCCTCTAAACATTTTCTGTCACGTGGATCTTATTCCTATTTTCATCTGCCTTGTAGAGGTTCTCCATAGATTCCCAGACATCTTTGGCATGGATTATTTTGCTGTATGACTCTCTTCCACTTTCACATCAAAGTAATGGCCTCAGCGACCCTCTGAGCATTTTTACCTTCTGGAACTATAGGCTAAGGATCTGTTAATAGGTAGTCTACGCTCACGAGTTGAAGATTAAGGCTGACCTTTCTCTTCCAGACGTTGTAATGCTTTCCGTCAAACTTCTCAAGTTTGTTAAAACTTGTGTCGAGAAGGTTTGCACGGTTGTTCTCCATCTTACTCGGATCTTGCTTTGATATTATTGATCCCGAGGCTCAATCTAAGATAGAAGAACTGTCAAAAACTGATATTTAATGCAAACAAGTTTGCTTCTCTGTTTCTGAGTTTTAGGACTTCGGAGATTTGATAAACAAGTTTGCTCTCGAAAGAACTTGAAGCCACTTATAAACTTTAGGTTACAACTCTGTTGCAATCTGACAAAAAAAACCCCTTCACATTCTTCCTTGCAATCGTAGTCGCAAACAGACAGAATGGATTCCAATTGTAGAAACTAAAAGAGAATGAAGAAGATGACACAACTCTTGTTGGGGTAATGAAGATCACCATTGCTCAAAGCAATATTTGTCCCACATGAACTCCTTTGGACTCCAGCAAGTTCTTATAGAACTTTTGGAACGCTCGCTGTCACTTCTCGCACGAACTCCTCTGGACTCCAATGGCGGCAGCAATTCTCTCATTGTCTCTCCTATTTTCGAAGTAAACAAAGAGGCAAAAAAGAGTATTTATAGAGTCGAGTGGAAACCCTAACTCTAATCATGGACGCCAACTGATTACGAAAAGATAGAACTAATTTGAATTCAAATCCCATAAAAATCAAATTTGAATATTTGACCATATCTTTCCATAACAGTTTAAATCCCATAATCAGCGGTAATATGCACCAACCATGCTTTTTACGCCTATGCGCCCCAGCAGCACGTCCATAGCTACTCCTGCACATAAGCCAACAGCATAGTAGCCCATGCGCAGTCGTCCAATGGTGCATGTATGCATACGCATCAATGCGCATGTCATGACCCACACCCGGTTTACGGGCACGAGACGTGGGTACGACCAGCCTACGCCACAGTATTGGCTGTAGAACGCTGTCCTGGGTCACAACATCTAACACAGTATAAAGGTACATGCACATAATATACTCTCCAATCGTAGGACAATATAGAAGGTACAACTCAATCACAGATCTAGGATAGATAAATTGTACGATAAGATAGATATGAAATCACATAGTGCAATACAACCAGAAGAAATAAGTCTAAGTGTCTAACAACACAAATCCCAACATCTGAAAAATATATCTCATAAAATGACAACAGAAAGTAATGTAAGACAAGCCTAGCAATCTATCATAGGCAATAGGGTAGCATCCTCAGCGCAAGCTGGATCTTGCTGAGGGTCCAAGTCACAAGTGTCATCTAAGCCAGCTCCGTAATAGGTTGGGCAAAACTCCTCCTCATCCTCTGTAATATTTTCAACAGGTCCAGTCAAGACAAGAGTGAATACATAACTCTCACGCAGTTCATATCATGACAGAAAATGTAAAACAAGCAATAGAATAAGATACATAAAACGCTGTAAGAAATGTACATAAAAAGTAAGAGAGATATCTAAAAACTGGAAATATATATATGGAAAGTAAGAACTGTAAGTGACTAAGTGATTTAGAGCACAAGATGGTTATGTAACCAGCTTGATTTGCACATGAATAAGTTACAGAGTTGCACATGAATATGTACTTTGGAATTGATCACACGACAACTTCTACTCCTCCGTACCCCAATCAATACACAAGGATCTTGTCAAGTAACGTTATTTTCCCATGAATTTATACATAAAGCACATGTGAACATGAGAGTACATGAATTATGAGAGCACAAGGAGTACACGATGTTCGTAAAAAGCACATGACATGAAGTACCCGATGCACCCGAGAGGGATAACATCTCATGAAAAGATCCATATAGTACCAATCCGTGATAACAACGTGACAGTATCAAGTAAAGAAGTCAAGAGAAAGAATATAAGTCCTAGCAAGTATGAAACGATCAGAGAATGTACTCGCCTGATATCCTGAATGACTGATGAGAACAGATGTCCGAACCAGAGTAACGAAGTTCTATTTAGAGTAACACAGGTTACAATGTATTCAAGGTATGATAAATAAAGTTTACAATGCATTCTACCTGATTCTAGGCTATTCTAGGTCAAAGTCAACTCCTTGTCAACTATGGTCAACATTCTAGTCAACTAGTCTAGGTTTGGTCAAACTCTAGCCTACAAGTCATGATAGGCCTATAGAGTCAATTTCTAGGGTAAATCTATATGTTACCCCACTAAACAACACTATATGCAAGTACCTACCACACATATATATATATATATATATATTTTTACCTACCACATATGTTACCCCACTAAATATATATATATATATAAATATATATATATATATATATATATATATATATATATATATATATATATATATATATATATATATATAAATATATATTTATATAAATATATATATATATATATATATATATATATATATATATATATATATAGTATATATATATATATATATATATATATATATATATATATATATATAGTGTACCATATATATATATATATATATATATATATATATATATATATATATATATATATATATGGTACACTATATATATATATATATATATATATATATATATATATATATATATATATATATATATATATATATATATATATATATATATATATATATGGTACACTATATATATATATATATATATATATATATATATATATATATATATATATATATATATATATATACACTATATATATATATATATATATATATATATATATATATATATATATGTACCATATATATACATAGTGTATATATATATATATATATATATATATATATATATATATATATATATATATATATATATATATATATATATATAAAATATATATATATATATATATATATATATATATATATATATATATGGTACACTATATAACATACTACAAATATATATCACTATACCTATAGCGATATCTATATCATATATACATAGACTATTATATATAACACTAACTGCTAACATATGCCTAGACTAGTATATCACTATATCTATATCTCAATACTAATATATAACCTATAACTATACCACAATACATATATAAAACCAACCCTAGTCTTAAACCCACAACTCAGAAATCTGAGAACCATAATCTCAGAAACTGAGATACTGTATACCAAGAACTCAATTCTATATATAATATATATACCTATACCTAGCTACACATACATAACATATCTAAACTGAACCCCCAAACTGGACTGAACTGTAAACCTCCGTCCACACATTAATACTTAACAGTCAAACCTACTCCACCTAGAACTAACTCCCAGTCTCAGAAATCTGGAAACTCAACTCTATAATCTAACCCAAGAAAACAAGAACCCTCACAAGAATATGCCTACACCAACTGGACTAGACAACACACACTCAAACTGAACTGCTATCATATAAATATAACACATCAACTAGTAATCCTAATACCCAAATACTATCTATCAATAACCAAATCAATACACAAATATAACAACCCAAACTCACAGTCTCAGATACTTAGGAAACTGAGTGTCTCTCAACAGAAAACTGGAAACCGAACCCAAGCTCTAATACATACTCTCAAACCCAAACACATTCGAAAACCCCCAAAGATCAAAGTATAAACTGGGAATTAGGAAGGGGGTATGAGTCCACACACAGTGTCAACAAGGGGGTGTCCAAACAGTATCCAAATCGTGTCAAAATCCAAGTATCAGAACTGGGTGTCAGAACTGTGCCCAGGGGTCTCATGCTTGTGTGTCGAGCCCCCTAGGACACAAAGTGTCCTACCAAATGCCAAGTGGTCGTATCCTAGAGTAGGTGAGTCATAGTGATACGTGTCTAGGTGCCTGTGTTATGTCCAAGTCATGTCAACATGTCCATACAAGTGCGTATCAGTGGAGAATTCGTGCATGTGTGCAGTGTGGGTGCGACTACTGTGAGCTCGATTCCTTCTCAAAATCTCCACCAATCCATCATAAATTTCACAGGCATGGTGTCAATCAATACCCCTACCTTCATGCCAAAAACCAAGTGTCTACGTGTTATGTCGTATCTATTTTGTGGTTCGAGTAGCAGGACACCGCACAACTGTGTATGTAGGCCTCCCCGTGTCCAAGAACGGACACGAATCGATACCAAAATTAGCTCAGTCTCCAAAAATCTAATCCACGCATAAATAGCAATAAATCAATGAAATTCGTTTGAAATTTATTAACAAACATTCATATGAGGCATTTCATCGAACACTTAGACTAGTTCTCCGATACTCCTCTGATACGCGTACCAAATAGACACAAATCGAACCCAAACTCTGCCAATATCTAGGGGAACCCTAAATGCATGCATCTATAGAGAGAAATCAGGAATTTAATGGGTTTAGATATCAATACCTATTTAGAGTTGAAATCTCAATGAAATAGCCCCTTAAAAAGCTTCAACACCAAATTTCTATGGTCCAATGCCTCCAATCCTTGCTAGCAAGCCACTAGAGACTTTTTCTTCACAAGAGGAATGCAATGAAACTGATTTGGTTCAATTTGGAGATAATTTGAAGAAAGGGGCAAATTTGGGGAAAAACATAAACTAAGGTTAGGGTTTGCTACAAAGAAGACAAGAGGGGGCTAAATGATGACTTAAATAGGTGGGGGGAGGCCCTCATGGCCGACCATGGGGTTGGGCTAGGGTTTAGCTAAGTCACAAAGGCCCAAAACCGCTTCCTATGTTGTAAAAACAAGCACTTAAGCTAAAGGCCCAAACTAGCTCATTAATTAAAATCTCCAAATGGGTTTTAAGTCATTTCTAGCTAGATTAGAGTCTAATTACTAACCCAAACATGTTAGCTAGGTCTCCATGGGCATGGTTAGTCTCTAGGCTAAGTTGTTCTATGGTTTCACTAATAAGACAAAAATTATACTACCCCAAATTAAATAATATTAAAATAATGAAAACTTTACAATTACTAAAATATCCTTAGTCTAAAAAATGGTAGTGACAAATCTACCCTCCTTAAAATAATTTTGTCCTCAAAATTGAAGGTTGACAGGAGAGTTAAAACATGAAAGAAAGTTTAGGCAATTCCTTAGACACAATCAAAGAATGATGACATGGCACGATCAGTGACCAAGGGTCAAACCATCTGGTAACGAATGAAATCAAGGTTCAAGAACTTTGGAATGACTAGAATCACTTTAGAACGATTCAGAGACAAAATTTGGTACATATAGTCATGATCGTTAAAATCACGATCATGGAATTCATAGTCGTCTAGTTATTCTAGGTCATTTAGGCATGACTAATCACAAGGAATTCAGATATAGTCAAGAAATCAAATCATAGTCGAAAAGAGTTTAGGCACAAGTGTTAAAATTTAAACATGATCATAATCGTAGTTTGACACGATAAAAGATAAGGGTAGCATGAAGCTTAACCGTGGTTGGAACAAACTTAGTCATTTTCGAGAGTAAATCAGAGTTTTACGTACATACTGGTATCGAAGTTTGATTACGATCAAAATTAGAATATTGACACGATGAAGAGTAGGGCTAATCAATTCTTCGTTAAAATGGAATTTAGGTTTGATAAGAAGAAATCGAAGTTTTCAAGCACGAGCAGCATATTGATAGAGATTCAGGTCACGATGGAATTTTAAATCAATTGAATATAGTTAAGGATTAAAAATACTGGTACGATAGAGGAGAGGACCGAAGTCGATTGGTCGTGAACAAATGAATTTAGAAATTAGCGATATTGAAATTTAAAGGATGACTCAAGATAGGAAAAAAATCAAATTCCTTTTACTATGATATGAAGAATCAAAAGACAAGATTTTAGGGAAGTCATGGTAATCATCTCACTCTGCTTCGTCTACTGCCATTTTCGATTATCATTTTCTAATGATACTTTTGTCTCACAAGTCCAAATATGAAAATGAAACCCTTACCTGCCTACTACAAAATCAAAACCTTCAGTTATGATTTCATGATTGAACCCCCTTTATAAATATCATAGGCGTAGCCTTAATCTCCAAGGCACTTATCATGAATCATGCTCTTATTAAAACTTTTCTTCCTTCCTTTTTTGGTTTTATTCTCCTCTATCAACTCAATCGTCCTGGAATTTAAATTAATCCACCATGTCCTAACTTGGATCCGAAATCTCTAAATCAAAGTTTATGAAATCCTTGAACTTGTTCAAATTACTCTCCTTGAAATTATTCAAAGCTAATACCACTATGTTATGCAAGAACTTATTCTCCATTATAAAATCAACCTTCATATTTCCTTCACGTACTCCTTCAAATATTATCCTTCTTAAAATTTAAAATTTCCACAAAATCTCTAAATTTTCCTATAACTCTAAATCCTTGTGTTCTCTCTGTTCTTAGTCATCCTCTTACCAACATCTTATTCAATTTGGTATCATCATCGCATTACAATTAAAATCCCTTCTTTATTACTAATTTTCCAAATTAGCATCATAGTCTTAAAGTGAAATATCTCCAAATCAGTAACCTATAATTTATCTAAGTTCTCAAAAATTAAGTCGACCTCGAATTTCCTCATCAGTTTCAAAATACATCTATGAATTATTACCGTCATAACCATTCATACAAACTCCACTGTCGTCCTTACTTGAAACTCTCCTACGTCCTTCTAAACCAATTCATGCTCATAATATTTTCCTTAAGTGTAGTCGTCCCCAAATTGATAATATTGGTCTCTTATTTTTATTCTCAATCCCATTCACATCTTTATCCCAAAATCTAAATCAAGGTTTATCATTTTATATTTCTACCAAAATCATCATATGATAACAAATTATGTCATTCCGAGCTAGATGATTTACGATACTTTTTCGGCCTTTCCAAGGTAAAGAGAGATGAGAATTTCAAAAATTTCAAAGTATAACTGTCAGAAGTAGATACGAGATAGTTGATTGATGTAATCAGGACATAGTTAACTAAGGCAAAGAATGGTAATACAAGAAAACAATGGTAAGACGAAGGAATAATGATAAGATATGAAAATAATAGTAGAAATTATTCTTCCTCATCTGGTCATAAAGATGAGAACCAATTTAAGATATAATCTGATAACCATACACGTCTGTCCAAAATCTGATAGAACTAGGGATTCCCAGGACCCTTCCTTTGGTGTGCGTAATGATCGATAGAAAGTTAAACAGATCTAATACGTGTTCTAACCCTTCATAGGCGGAAACTAGGGTTCACGAATTATACCTGCGACGGAAAAAAGACAAGTAATTCCAGGCAATCTCGAGCGGATGACCCCAAGATCTTCTGTACTTATTCCTTCCTCGAGTTGGACGTCATGTGGGCAACGATCTCCCAACCTTTTTTTCTTCTTGGCAGCCCTCTCTTTCTCTTCTTACGTGAATCACGAATTTAGAGAAAGTTTCAGATTTCTGATCAGTAATCTAGCGGCCAGAGAATAGAAGATATATATAGGCTACGGCAGGGACCATGAGAAGAAATTAGGGTTAGGCCTCCTAACGGATCTGTATATCCCGTGTTCAGCCCGAACACACAATCCAGGCCCATTAACAATAGCTCGGTCTACTAATGAGCTATTGTTGCACTACCTCCCTAATTCCAAATTATGTTTGTGGGCTCCTTTTATTATATGCTCGTTTGGCTCCCCATGTTAAGATATCGTATGTCCGTCGATCAAATTAAGTTACTGACAACTATATTGATTCGACATCTTTTATCCTTAAGTAGTATCGCTCAACTTTATTTGTCATGTCGGATATAATCCACCTACAGGGTTTACATGACAATCCTTATGAGCTCCTTAAGGGGACATCATCAACCCGATGTATCGGGACATAGATTCTATTTATAATCAACAGTCCATCATACATACAATGTTATTACCCAATTCATAGAGGTTGTTGATCCATAATAAATCTCACTCTTTTATGAGTCAAAGTAATGCACACTGCATATACATGTCTGTTATTATATCAGGATTAAGAGCACAAGCATCCATAATAACAGAGGTGTTTGTTCTCTTATGTAGTCAGTACAAAGAGAACAACCTCAAGTGGTCCTGTTCAATACACACAAAGTGTACTAGTATAAACCTATAGTCAAGATAGACTAATACCAGATTACACTACAACCTTTCCAATAGATTGTGCAAGTCCATCTAGCTTGTGTACTATTTAGATACTCCATAGGGAACTGATAATATGATCTTCTGTGTGATACCACATACCATATTATCTACAATATAGAATATCAGACATTTGTATTAGCACTTGCAACAAATACAATATGCAAACATTTGCCCATATGGTTCTCATTCAAAATTTAAGGAAATAAGGTTACTACAAAAGTGATGATTTTAGTATATAACCCTAACAAAATCATGATACTCAGAATCCTCGCCATGCTAGTAAACAAGGCTGCGATAATCTATATAGTCCGCAACTAAGGTACATACCTCTAGAATCATGGTATTTAAAATTTTTTGTATTGTCGCATGCTTGGCTACGAAAATATTAAATTTCTACACCCGAGAAATACATCCAAAATCAAACTCTATATCTTTGCCATGCCAGCTAATATGGCTGTAGGAGACTCTAGATTCCATAACTGAGGCGACCTAGCCCATAAGATTTATCTTGGTAGAAAATCAAGTCAACAGTGAACACCTTGAATCAAATTCAATAATGAACAAGAAAAGTAGACAGAAACTGTTGGAATCGAATTTTGAGATAGTTTATAATGATATTCTCAAAGGTCATCCCAGGAATCTCTCAAGAAATTCTAACTGTAATTGAGTATCCTCTCGTCCTAATACCTATTCCTTATCTCTTATCGTAGGCGTACAGTAGTACAACTAATCATCGTAATACCACGACTTAACACTATACGAATCTCGACCTGCATGGGCCACCACTAAAAATGTATCACGAACCGCACCCGGTTTAGGGGCACGATACGTGGGTACGTCCAGCCTATGCCGTAGTATCGGCGGTAGAACGTTGTCCTTTTCTTAGTGAACGATATTGTTAAATTCATTGGACCATAACACTTAGTAGACCCTAACTTATCTAGTCAACCAGCCAACTGTATAGGCCCAAACTTGGGGCAAGACGTGATTTTTAAAGAATCTTGGACTATTTAATTCTCCTTTATCATGGTCCCTTACTTATACTTTGACTATTTTTAATGCTAAAATAGCTTAGTTTTACAAGCGTATTCTTTATCAAGCTTGATCATGACATATGTTTTATTGGGTCGCTCTTACTAACATGTTGTCTAATCAGAACCGGTGCATGATGGTCTGATCAACCGAGTGCACTTTGGTTCGCATTTATCTATCGTCCTACGTGGATGGGGACATAGCTAAACCTGCCCTCTAGAATCCCATCCACGACTGCCTTGACAATTCCCTTGAGATTTTTTGATCGTCTTTGAATCACGTATTCGTATTCGATAACGCCTCCTTCGAACTCTATATTGCTTTCGCCTTCACCTATTTTAGAAGGACGAAGACGTTATACTAGAACTTCCTCTAGCCATCCTATCGATTACGACCATACTCGTATTATTTTTCTATGATCTAAATCGCAACTTTTTGCGACATGATTTTGTTGAGCCTTATAATTGATTGTTTCCCACTGATACCCCCTTATGTCTTCTCACCCCCCTGCAAATTCTTAATGTCGAGGACGAAATCCTTTTAAGTTGGGTAGAATGTAAAACCCCTAAATTTTTACTACTTTTTTTTTAAAAATTTGGTAGTGGTTTAAAATTTCGTATTGTACATCACATAGTCGTATTGTACGTCGTACGCGAATGTTCGTTTTTCGAATTTGCTCGACGAGTGCGAATATGTGCGAGCGTACATATTTTAGAAAAATATTTTTATCTTTTTATAGTTTCAAAATAATATACATAATAATTATTTTATTATCGTTCCAAAATTTCCAAGTTTGTTATTTTATTTATAAAACCTTTCATTTTTACAGTTATAATTAATAAATAAATTTTCCAAAAATGATATTTTAGAAAAGTATATTTATGTAAATATTAGCTGGACATACAGATATAATTAGTAATTATTTATTAGTTTATTTTTAAATAATAATAAATTTTCGAAATTAATAATATTAGTATTTTAGAAAATATATTTTGAAATTATTATGACATTTAAATCTTGATTTAAATTTCTGGAATTATTTAAATAGTTAAATATTTGCAATTTGATTTGTCCCATTTGATTTTTAAACTAAAATTTAATTAGATTTAAATTTGATTTGTATTTGTATTTGGATTGATTGATTTTTAATTTAAATTATGAATTATTTAAATTGGGTTCAAAGGAATCCTAATTCTTATCCTAATGGGAATTCCCACATCCTATAAATAGGCAGGTACTCCTCCATAATTCTCTCCATAACCAAATTCTCAACAAAATTTGTGCATCGTGTCGGTGCCTCTCTACATCCACTATATTTTTCCAGTGCATATACATGGTTCTTTTCCGTGTCCGACATGCCGGACACGACCTTACTTCCGTGTCTCGCAAGACACAACCCCGACCCTTCACTATCGTGTCAGGATAGTCCCCGACACGACGACGGCCCCCCTACCCGTTACACCCGTCCTCGCCACAGCCTTACCCTCCCCGTTTCGACCACCGCCTCCATCGCAATCCCCTTCGCCGCCCTCCTGCCACCACCAGCATCCGTCCCCGACATCACCACTGCATCCTGCCAATCTCTGACCTAGCCACCACAACCTTCGACCACACCAACCACCACTACGGCACCCCAACGCTACCGGCGCCCCGTCTCCGCCACAGCCACCAAATTAACCACCGTTCCACCACCACCTGCAGGCCCACTGCCGCCTCCCTACAGCCTCGACCACCACAACCCCATCATCGCTACCTCCAAAACCGCCACCACCACCAAAAACCCATAAAGCAGAAGGGAAGATGGAAGCCCTTACCGACCGTCGGATGACCGCCAGAGTTTTCCCCCAAATTCCTTTCAGATCTGTGCCGGAGCCGCCCGTACTGACCTCCATCTCCGGGTGCCGTCTTCTCCGTGCAACCTCCTCCGCGAGACTCGGCCGCCACCTCCTCGCGCCGTTGCTCCGCCTGCTGCCCCCGTCGCTCGACGCATCCGGCGAGCGCGCGCGACCGCCTCGACTGTGTCATCGAGACTCGGCCGCCACCTTCTCGCACGGTTGCTCCGCCTACCCCCCTCGTCGCTCGATGCGACCGGCGAGCGCGCGCCGGTGAGCGGCAGCGACCGCCCCCGGCAACCCCCTCGCTCCCCTTCCTCTTCCTCCCGCTCGAAGCCCCGACCCTCCGCACCGTCACCGGAGACGCCCCTGCGCCGATCCCCCTCAGCCGCCTCCGCTGGTACCCCCTCCTCTCTCTAAACCCTTTCTCTCTCTCTCACTGTTGTGTTTGGGGAAATGAGAGCTTTAGTAAGTAAGGTTATTAGTAATATTATTATTATTATTATTATATTATTATTATTATCATTATTATTATTACTGTTTTTTTATTTACCATTATTATTATTATTATTATTATTATTATTATTATTATGATACAATTTTAGTTATCATTACAAATGATATCCTTATTATTATTTTAGTTAACTTATTATTATGATTATTTTTCTAAGGTAGATAGTTTCCAACTTATATGTTTATAAACTTCGGTTTTTCCATAGTTTTTGATCTAGAAGCCCCAAAATAATTTATAGTATTTCTTTTATTATTCTAAAATAATTTAATTACATATTTATTTTATCAAAATAATAAATTTGACAAACTTGGCATATTTTGCTTAAAGAAAATTTTATAGTTTATTTACCTAAAATTTCTTCTACTAGTAAAAATAGTTCGAATATTTTTTCCTACAAATCCTTTTGATTAAGGAAAACATACTTTTAAAGTAGTAGGAAATTTTTCTAAAATAATATAAATACTCCTCTCCTCAAATTTCCGCTAGTTGTCAACCTCACTTATGACTAAATCATGTTTTCTTATTTTTCTGCAACCTCAAACCATTACACACCGAACATGGCTGTTGGACAATCGAAACTTGCCGGATTATTGCACCACACCCGGCGTCATACAAGACGACACATCAGGTAAGACACCTTGCCTTTACTGTTTAAATTTCCTGCTCAATATTATGCATGTTTTAGATGTTTCTTTTTAAATTATATATAAATACAAATTACTATATTTTATACAATTAGCTTAGAGTTAAGGGACTACCGTCAAATTTAGTGTGTCTCATTGACTGTCACGATTGTACACGAGTTGTGTGTGAGAGTTGTGAGTATCATGTAGGGATCACTTGCGTGTGGGCTGATCCCCCGTGCGCATGCATTAGAATATAACTGCTAATAGATTGTGTAGAAGACTTTGGCAGTTATTAAGGATTAAACAGTGTCGTGGAGTCGGCGCATGTATAGTATCATTGGGGGGAGGGGACAGTTATTAGCGTAGGGGCTATATTTTATTTTTACACACATTTTGGGCCGAGGATGACTCTCATGAGCACTACCTTCTGCCCAGGTTGATAGCATCTCGGATGAGCGCTTCTTGCTGGCCACTTTCTATTACTTGCTTGCGTGAATCCGTTACAGCTCCTGCGTAGAACGTTGTGCTCAAAATGCATATCACATAGGATGGTTAGGAACCTTTACTCATGCATACTTTCTTGTTGAGCTTATTTATTCAGTTTATCGGCATGATATTATGTGTCTTGTTACGTCCCTCTGAGGACCTAGTTTTTCTCCAGGTGTGTGTTTTCGTGATTTCTTGCAGGTGCTCTAGCTAAGGCCATGACTTGCGCTCTATCCTTCGTGATGATTGCTTTTGGACTCGTCATTTGCTTCGCTCGATAAATCACTTACTTTGTATATTTTCTCTCTATTTAAATTAGTTGGTAGTGAACTTTGTCTCCGCCCAACGATTGTATATATGACAAACTCAAAGTTGCATTATATCATTATTTATTTTTGTGGATGAGATTTAGTGTCTTGGCTTTCTATATTTTACAACTTATGTATACATACGAGCTGTATATTTACTCGTATGTATACACCTGGCATGATACGTATCTAGTCTCAAGTATTTGGGACTGGGGCGTTACATCATGAAAGACCTATTTCGGGCTTCCGGAACCCATTTAACCAACCCAACTCGAAACTAGCCCAACCAAGTGTGGTAGAGCCTATTCTAGGTAACCTTAACTTAATAGGATCTTATTAGATAGATTTTTATCAATTAGTTTAGGGTCATTATTGATGGAAACCCAAGTTTAAACTTTCTATAAACCACCTTCCTAATTAGGAAACCAATGAATCTTTTTGAGATGTAATTGATTGTATCGTTATATTGGACCACCAAACATAACCAAAATTCACCAAAACTACCTCTACCCAAACCCTAACCCTCCTTCCCACAAAAACTTATACTTACATCTCCCTGAAGTGGTCGCCACCCTCTCCACAAGCCCCAAACTCGACCCCCTTCAATCAGCCCTAGCCGCCAACCCCTTTCAGCCAACATAACAGTTTGACCCCCTTTCTGACCACCTCTTGACATGATACTACCTCCAAAATGACCCTAAGAGACCCCCCTTTCAACCCTATCAATCCCATAAGGAGTCTCGCTGACTCGTTTGGTCGGTAGAGGGCCAAACTTGAAGGTTATTCTCAGTCGTAATGGAAATTTCAAACCAGTACGTTGGTTGACTTTGCACATGTGTTTCATATACTTTTATTGATCGATCCTCGACCAAACCAACTCTAACTTGTACCCCTATGTGTCCCCTACCTTCCTTGAAAGTCGCATCTCATTGATCGCAACGGTTTGTCTGTGGCGCAAGTTTTACGATAAGGTGTCCAAACTGAACCTTGTTGGACATAGCTGTTATCCGTGCACCTTTGCGAAGACCCATGACATCTCTAAGACCCTTGTGAGCACCCTAACATCACTTTAACTCTTCAATCATATACATAAATTATTCTATAGGTTTGTATATTTGTGGTCGAATCTTTGTAGTTTTGTCCCGTAATTCATTGAATCTCCGTAGTTTGATGTGTTGGATGTTATGCAACATATTGCCATAAAATTTTCAATGTTTAAAATCATGAAATCTTATAATTTTATTTTTTGGAAGTTATATATATATTTTTTTGGAAGAATTTTATTTTTTGGAAGTTATATATATAACCTGAAAATTGGCGACTTTCTGCAGCTAGTTGAACTTGTCAACTAGTTACTATAATTTCATGTAAATACTATGAATAGAATTTTGGTACAAATTATTTTTATATTTATTCCATAATTATTAAATATATTTTTATGATAAAAATATAGTAGTAGTATATTACTAATAAGGGTTATGACTATCTAATAAGTTTATAGACTAGACAAGTTATGTTAAAAACTAATTTAGAGTATAGATGATGGGAATATGGTTGGTGTACAATGTACTTTAGTATGATAGTTGATTGATAGTTATTGTGTATTAGGAGTTCATGACGAATTGTATGGAGATACTGAAGTTGAACCGTTGTACGCACACTTGGAGAATACAAACAAGTGTACCATACCGAAGTTTTAGTATATTGTTTACTTTCTTTTATTGTTGTTTCTATCTCTTGATATTGTGGATGTAGGAATAGTTAATACTTAGCATCTGAATGACATTCGAGTGTCGATGTCAGTATATTGATATCGGATATCGATACTAGGTATTACTTTGGATGTATATTCATGTTACATTTGACATGATAGGCCATAGGATACTAATATGATAATGATACGGAGTCTTACATAAGATATTCGTTGTTACCGACTCTGTGATAGGGTACATGACTTGATACTCATTCTTGAAAATTTTACTTGACATGACTTGACTGGATAGATCTAGACCATGGGGTAGAGAAAACAATATCATACTATTAGACTACCTTGACACGTTAAACCTCGTCTTTATAGCCGAGACTTAGTTGTTACCTGACTCGTATACCATTATCTCTATAGTAGAGCTTTGGTGATATCTTGACACATAAGCCCTTGGTCCTACGACATGGTACCTAGGGCGATAACCTCGGTGTAGTGCTTGTGAGCCTCAGTAGCTGAAGCCTGATATCTGAAAAGTGTTCTCACGTGCATATCACTTAGATGGTTATGGTAGTTACCCTTCTGTAGTTGTATTTTATTTACTGTTACTTTAGGATATTGTTTGTACCTTGTTATATCCCTTGAGGACCTAGTAATCTCTCCAGGTAGTCGACTGAGCGGAGTTAGTTTACGGGATATAATGGTGTTGCTATTTCTGATTTAGGTATCTTTTGCGATTACGTATTTATCTTCTTTACTTGAATTCTGCTTGTTAGCCTATTATTTGTAAACTCATATTTTTTCTTTTGAGTCTATTCAAACAAGTGCAGCATGGGGTGACACCATGATACATATTGTCCATTTTTGTATTCTATATTATTATGGATTGATACTTAGAGATATTATTGAGTTATATAGTTAGTTGGTTATTACTGTGCATCTTATTCGTATACGAGTTGGGTTGGAGTCCACTTGATACGTAGCTGGCATTTATACGTACTCCTAGGCCTAGGTATTTTAGGACTGGGGTGTTACACATAGCTTACTTTATCTGGTAAAATTTTGTTTAATGCGTAGGTGTGCAAACCCTTCCTTTGTTACAGAAAAGCTGCATATGCCATGAATATGTATCCATCTCTCAATTGTTGTTACAAAATGTTGCTATCTTATTGTTTACCTTAGAATTTGTAGCCTTTCCAAACATCTTGGTAGTCATGGAGGCTTTGTGAAGCTCATAGTTGTTTCTCTACATGAATATTAATGCACAAAGGCAGTTTAGGATTGTGTGACAATTGGGACTTGGAGTGATTAAGAGTTACTCTAGTTTTTGTTGCTTGTTGCCAGTATGTTTGTTGCATGAATATTTCATTACATGGATATCTTGCTTAACCATTTTCTCTGCTTAACCAAATATTTGCTTGTATCAATATTTATTAAATATTTAGTCTGTTGTAATGATTTTAATTTGGGCTTCATTTTATCCTGCCTCTAACCATTTCCTTTTGTAGGTGTGGAAAATTTTGGGTTGTTACCTTGACTTTAACCAAGTCCTAAATAAGGATTTAGATTGTCTTTAATATTAGGCCTATTATGTATAATAATGCATACAATTTTTTCGGGGTTCCTTAGAATCAATGGAGAAATAATATCGTGGCTGTTGTTTTCGTCTTTCAATTTTAAAATGACTGGAAGTAGTCAACCTTCGCTCTATTTTAGACAATAATAAGTAGGGTGAAACATTTGAGTCTAAATAGATTGAATTGGCAATGATGTTTGGCATGGTGATTCCTTTGTGCTAGATTCATGAGGATACTTGTTCTACATGTAGTCCCTTTGGAATGGAAGACTAACTACTAAGGTTGATGGCTTCCCCTTCAATTTAGAAGTGGTGGAAGTAGCAGACCTTTAGCATTGTTTTAGATAACGATTAATAAAGTGAATCTTTTGAGTCTAAATACAATAATGTGTTAGCCCGATGATTGTATCATGTTTTTTAATATGGCTAATCGATTAAGTTTAACATTATGATATTATTAGTATTCTTGTAATCACTATATTGGTGTTACATAAACTTAGCATTATCCTAAGTATTCGTTAAATGTATTATACTGCTTTGTTCACCTAACATGTACTTATAGACAAGCAATAAACAAGATCAAACTTGGACATATGTAATGAAGAATTCATATAAAAAAATGCATTACAGCAAAAGATTTCTGTAAACCGCTCAAGAAGTCTGTAGCCTGCTCGTGTCCTTATGTTTTATTTTGTATTTTATCTTTGTTGATAGGACAAAATGGATATCAGGTTCGTAATTGGCACTAGGAAGCTTAACTAATCCAAGTCTACTCAAAATCAGCCAGAACTAAAACTAGAAACATATGGAAACAGTGTGACAGAGTTTTGCTGGAATATTACCGGACTCGGATAGGGTAAAACCTAATTCCCTGGTCAGCCTCCTCTTTCTGAAGACCAGGCTCTAACGTTCGAATTTATGAACGTTAGGGGACCGAACTATGCTCGAACTCTGTCCCTCTACTAGCCTATAAATAGAGTTTAAATTCATTACTTGAAACTTACCAAATCATTCTAAATCATCTTATCTATTTTGAGCTTTAACCTTTCAATTACCAAAAAAACAACTCCAAGCCTTCTAATATTCCAAAGTTACGATCTCGATTAGAAGTTTGCTCGAGTTGTAAAGCTTGAATTTCCAAGTGTTACTGTTTACACTTGTTGTTTGACTCGGCGAGCTCTTCGTATCGAAAGCTTGTGGTTGTTGCAGTTGTCGTACTCTTCGGATCAAAGCACCTGTAGTCTGTAAGAATTCTCAAGCCCTTTGGATGAAAGCTTGGGTTTCACATATAGTGTATTCAACACCGGGCAAGAGTTCTCAGAACTGAACTAGTCCTCCACGAGAGAAATTTGTATAAAATCTCGGTGTTTGCGTTTGCTCTTTTGAACTTTACTTTCAACTTTTATATCTGTAATTTATTGTATTTTTTTACTTGGTACTCATCCTTTCTATTATTAAATAGGGGATAATTTTTGCTGCACTCTATTCACCTCAAGAGTTGTCCTACGATCCATATAAGGTTGATGGATTTCCCTTTTAAATTTTTTGGGAAATGGTTAGAAGTAGTCAATATATAAGCTTTAAAAATTAGAGAGTTATGAGTAGTTTTGAGTACTCTGAGTTTAAATCAAACCATGTGGCAATGATGAATAGGTGTATGATTCCTTCAAGACAAATGGTTTTGCCCTATGAGGAATACAAGCTTAGGTTAATGGCTTCCCCTCTCATGCTTTGATTTGGACAATGATGAGTATGGTGAATACTCTGAGTCTAAATGAAACATATGACAGTAATGAATGAGTATGGTGAGTCCTTTGAGCCATATTATTTTTGTCCCTTCACACCAACCAAATTTAAATTTTGGCTTGGTTTCATGATGAGTGGGTTTCATATTATATGTGATGTACCATTCAGTATCACTGGGTTATCCCAAATGTTGTTGCATAGATTTTCTACTACAATTAGTGGGTTAGCTATACACGTAATGCTGCTAACCAAGCCAACAAAGCTTCTACCTAAATCCCTATTATATGATGCTGCCTAGGGTTGTTGCATATTTCAATGTTGCCTTGGTAAGCTGCTGCCTGGATTTCACAAATTTGCTGTCTATCTTAAGGCTACTGCCTATCCTAAGGTTGTTGCCTATTTCTATGTTGACTTGGTTAGCTACTACCTAGGTTTGACAAAGTTGCTGCATAAATCAAACATTATATGTTGTTGTCTATTCTTGTTTCAGTGAGTATCACAATCACTTTATACATTATCAGTTCTTTTGATACCTATGATACGTATTCTTTTATTTCAATATTAGTTAGCTTTGAGTAAAACCGCTTTATTCTATGCTGTGATACATGTTATTTTTATAGTAAAACTATTGTTGTCTATGTCATATTGTGTTTACATGAACAATACAGATGCTGATGTTATGAACATTTTTGCAGTATTCTTGAGGTACTTTGTGGTTTTTTATTATCTGGTAATTGGTATATAAACTTTTTCTGTAATAGGGTGAAAGAACGAAAATTTGTTCCTTAACGAAAATTTGTTCCTTTCTTTAGATTAATGGTTACAAGGGGCATTCTTTTGTGATTTAGGCTAAAATTTTTTGTAAAGAACTGAAGTTAAATCAACCTTATCTTAGTCAAGAATGCACAAACAATCCAAAAATGGTGTTGTATCCATGTGGCACCATGCTGGGCACGTATCAGACATGACACAGACACTCCAAAATACTCTAAAGTACACCAAATTCAATGCCATATCGTATTTTAATGTATGTATAGTTCCATTCTTGAATCACGACACTCAGCTTGAATCACATACTAGTTCAACCTATGAATAAGCAAGGCCAATTAACCCTCGACCTAATCTAGTTAAGCTCAAGCTTTAATACAGTTTTTAAGTTCGAACTATGAGCTCGAGCTTGTCTTAAACTCGAGCTCTGCTTGAGAATTTGAGGTAATAAATGTTCCAAACTTGGACATTCCAAGCTTGATTAAACTCTATTGTAACCATATTGGCTTATATCATAGAACCAAAGTCCATTCATGTACAATCCTGGCCAAGCTTCCCTGTACCTTTTTGCAATAATCACTACATCTTCTGGATTTGAAAATCATGTAGTTTCAAGTCGAGAAAAAAAATCGGAATGATCGAGAAAAAAATCATAAAAACATCTGATACGCTCATGGTTAAAAGATGGTCTGGTCGTCTATTTTCTGTATTGATGTGGTAGCTCATGTAATGAATGATTGAGGTTCTGAATGATTAATCCTCATTCTTATAGTTTTGAGTAGGAAAATTTTAACACTTTCTAATTTGATTACCAACTGTGTGAAAATGCTATGTGGCCTATCAACAGTTTTCTACTTTGGGATGTTATTTTCAAGTTATGTTTCATTATAATAGCTTTTGTTGTTTCTCTCATTAAACCTAATGTTGGTTGGTTGGTTGTCTTTTTTTCTCAATGTTAGCTCATAAATGTATACAAAAGCCAGCATGGTTAAGGCCTTATTCATTGTCACCAAAAGTGGAAAATGAATAAATTAGAGAGGAACCATTACCCCCTATCTATATAGCCATAAATGGGACTGATATATGGGAAATTGATTTTAGATAGTTGAAGTTCAAAACCCAAGTGGCATCTGGTTCATATGGCAACCTGTACGATTTACTAGTCAAAACGAAAATAGTTAAACGATGCATTTCTGTTTGACGTACAGTGGTGTAATCTTCTTTTCCTTCTTTTAGTTATCATAGGACATAGTGTAGCCAGGAAGTAGCCCTCAAAGTACTCATGCCTGACGTATAAATGTCGATATGAAGCACAATTTCCCACAAGAAGTCTACTTTATGAGGTCAGTTAAAAGGGTCTTCCTTTTATACCATTCCATTTGGCTAATATCTAACTTATTGATTTGTCAATACTTATGTATCTTAGTTTTATAAATTCATAAAAATAGATAGTTCTTATATTTGTCTTAATTTTCCACTACATGTGCTTTGAGGATTTTCACTCTTGACTTGCAATATGTTCACACATGCTCACAAGAAGATAAAATAGCCTTACAAAATCTAGCATGTGTAATGGTATAGTTATACATTTCATGTATTTATTATATAGTAAGAAATCTTCTTCATTCTCTCTATTTTTTGGCACTATCACATTTCTAGATAAGTATTTGGGCATTTACATTATTCATATATTGTGCATATTTATCTAATTGTATGTAGGGTTAGTTATTAGCGGTTAGTGGACTAGACTATGTAGGACCGCTGAGCACCTATAGAGGGGGTGAATAGAGTGTCTGTGTGTGCAGCAAAAAATTTCAATAATGAAAATTGAAACTTATATATTATGGCAAGTAAAAGCAAATGATATGACAGTAAATAACTTGCAGTAAGGTAAGAGTTAAGAAGATCAAACTCAGTGACACAGTGATATATAATAGTTTTCCTCTGAGAGGACTATTCCAGTCTCGAGTACTCTTACTCGATATTAATGCATGTCACGACCCGTACCCAGAATTTAGGTATGTATCGTGCACACGCCCAGCCTACATCACAGAGTCGACAGTATAATGTTGTATAATCACAATATAACGACAACCATGCAATATAAATATACTCCTCTTGGGGGGATAATGACACATAACCAGAAATACTCAATCACAGCTCTAGATAGATGGAATAGAGAAAAGGAATTATAAAATCGTAAAACCATAAAATGGATAAACTCCAACTAAATGTCCATCAACGTCAAATATAAATTATCAACTAATTCCGGGGACAAATCTGGCTCAAACTAAAACTAATCAAACTAAGAAAAGGCAGCTTGTCAGGTGCTGCAAAATTCCTTCTATGATGTCAGGTCAGGCTCAGCTATATATGCTTCCCATATAGATGGACCATAGTGCGTAGGGTATCCATCCTCATCATTCTCACCTAAAATGTTTACCTAGTCAGGATGGAACGATACAATTCATTGAATGCAGTTCCAAGTATATCTTAGCGACTATACGACAAGGTTAGTCATAATATACATGATGAGCATATCGAGACAAATGTAATAGAGAACGTGAGGAATAATAGACAGGAAAAATATAACAGCATATAATGAGTAGAGCAGGAGAATAAACTATCTATGTGATTTGAAGTACTCTTTCGATATGTGAACGGTCTGGGACAGTTACACCACAAGGTCTATATTATTTATCAAGATCTACTGTGCAGAAAATAAAATATGGGCTAAGGTCTGATCACATATTTATTTAATACTTTCCTGCCCCGACACAAAATACAAAATAAATGGCATGAAATGAAAGAGACGACATAAAGTGCTACCGTGTAACTAGCGTGTCAAGTTTGATATAACTGAATATTATAATATAGGAATTAAAATTTTGAAAACAAACAGTAAATGTACTCGTCTGGTGTCCTGAGCTGATGGTACGGGTCCGACACCAACTCTGAGTCTAAGTGACATATTTTATAAATTTATCATGTCAACAAGTGATTCAAGTAAAGAGGAACCTATATATTTTATCTTTGGGTCAACTCCTAGCTAAATTGGATTTATATTAGATTGTCTTTGCTAAGTCTACCTATTGTCCACTTGTATTGAATATAACTGCTAATGTTAAAACCTGACACCACTACATTTAACTCAAGCCCTAACTTACTCCCTATACTAGTTCTTCTTAAACTTAATTCATCCAACCCATAAATTTTCCCTCATACTGCCCTATGTTGCTATTGTACGTACAGGCAGCATATACTCAGGTGGACAGGACATTGGTCCTTCCTACCCATTTCCATGAACATCCTAACTTGTTTCTTAGGTTTTTCGTACTAAATTTATATCTGGACTGTTCCCTAAAGCTCATGTTACTGACACATGAACATGTATCATGTGCAAACTGATACATGAGTGGATCCCTTGATCAGTCAACACCAAGTCCAACTCACCCACCTTCCTATCCAGAGTTTGAATTCCTAGACACACTAGGGGTTTTGTGAGTTCTCATGTACCCAACTTATTGCTATACCATTTATTCGCACTATTGTTATTAACCCTGAACAGTATACTACCAAAGCCTTACATTGCCTTCATGGGTACACCCCACTGGTTCATTCCTCTATATGCTACTTCTACCCCGATACTCACTGATACCTATGTTGTCAAGTACTTAACTCCCCTTTCAAACCCCACAACTCTTATAGAAATGTTCGAGAGATAGCCACTGCTATTTATATAACCACTGCATACTCATGTATCTGACTGCTACTAGGTCCATAGGTTAAATCCTATTAGAGCCATAACTGACTCTATCCTGTCTTTGCTCCGTTACCTTCACAAGGCACACCCTTTCTTATTCTTCCTAGACTACATGTCATATATACCCACATTCTAATGTTATGGCCAAACCTACTGATCCTGTCTTGAATAATCCATTCTAAACTTGATGTGGTATAATAGTAGGATTGTACATATTTCTCTTGATACTACTCGCACATCCCTAGATACCCTCTCAACCCATATGACCCTTTATATTAATGATACACATGTATCCTACTCGAGTATACTCCTAATACTATATATGCACCCCTGATGCTTACCCAAATTTTATCTACCATACGAGTACTCCAGACCATTTCCCACCTATGCTTGCATCATACCAAACTACTGCTGTTCCCTTCCCCCATGTTGTACACATATATTTTTATCCTATACACACCTGTTCTTTTCCTCACGCCAAGCCAATTCACAACTCCTTAACTGTTGAACAGGAAAAATTCTTTTTCCACCACTGATACATGATTCTCTCTAACTCCCATCTACTGAAGATGCATATTATCTTCCCCCTAGACACATGTGTATTCATCATACACTAGTGCGGCTACCATCCTGTATTTTTTGCTGGTACACAGGTCTACTAATGCTAACTAATCTTCTTTCTTCTACAGATGTAACATAATTCCCTCAATTCTCTAACTCACTCAAATTCTATCCATACCCAAGTATCCTCATAACATTTCTTCCTACCGTTCCTTCAACCGGCATAGACATTTTCCTCTCAATAGACAACCCATATGCCCCTTTATTTGACTTGGCACACCTGATGCATAATGCCACCCGAATAACATCACTATAAAAAAATAGGGTTTTGGCAACGGACGATTAGCGACGGATTCATCCGTCGCTAATAGTGACGATTTAGCGACGGAATCGTGACGGATACCTGTCACATTATAAAGTAAAATATCAATTATTTTTATTATCCACAATTGACGACAAAGAGTCGCTTGTCCGTCGGTAATCTAGCGACGGACATACTTGTCGTCGCTAAATAGTCGCAAACCTGGCAGTATTTGGCGAGAAATACGCGGGAATATGGCGCCAAAGTTTGTGTCAACATAACGACGGACATAACTTCCATCGCTACATCAAGTCCGTCGCTAAGTCGTCGCAGTGTTGTTTTGATTTTTGTGTTGCCTAGAACTTTGCGCTTCAGTGGCGACGAATTAGCAACGAATTTTATCCGTCGCTAAATTCCTGAACCATTTAGTTCGAATCGACGGGGAGGTTTTCACTCCCCCCCGAACCCTCTCTCCAACCCTCCTCAAGAGCTCTCCCCCCGATGTCCGACGTGTGCCGACGAGCTCTCCTCCCCCGTCCGATATCCCCGTCGCCGATGAGCGCCCCCTCTCAGGTACTACTCTCTCTCTCTCTCTCTCTCTCTTAGGGTTACAGTTCGGGTTAGGGTCTGAGGTTGGGGTTAGGATTAGGGTTAGGGTTCGGGTTCGGGTCTGGGGTTAAGGTTCGGGTTCAGATTAGGGTCTGGGGTTAGGGTTAGGGTTAGGGTTCGGGTTCGGGTTAGCGTTTGGGGTTTGGTTTTGGGTTTGGGTTAGGTTTCGGGTTAGGGTTAGGGTCAGGTCAAGGTTCGATTTAGGGTTAGGGTTTTGGTTAGGGTTAGGGTCTGGGGTTAGGGTTATCGTTCGGGTTTGGAGTCGGGATCGAGTTCGGTTTGGTGTCGGGGTCGAGTTCTAAGTATATATGTAATATTGCCTAGATGTATAAAATATGGTTCCCGATACCTAAAATCCGATACTCTGATCCGAAACCGCCGATACTACCTATATCGCCGATACCGATACTCATAGGAATGGTCCGATACCGATTATGATATCGATACTCATAGGATTCCGACCATTCCTAAAAGTATCGGTATCGGCGATACTACCGATATCGTCGATACGGATACTCATAGGAATAGTACGTTTCCGATACCGATACTCAGTTTTGGCCAGAACTGTTTTGTAAGCATTATGGGCCTATTGTTCACTTTTACAAAACTAAACCTTTATAAATCTTCGTTATACAACTTAGTACTCAATTATTTATAATGTTTTGTTAGCATTATGGGTCGATACTCACTTTTACAAGAGAAATTTTATACTCAGTTACTTATAATTATGCCTAGATGTATAAAATATATTTTAAATATTAATAATTTATTAATAATTATTTGTTTTTCGATACCAAAAATCCGATACTCTGATTCGAAACCGCCGATACTACCGATATCGCCTATACCAATACTCATAGGAATGGTCCGATACCGATTCTGATATAGATACTCATAGGAATCGGACCATTCCGATGAGTATTGGTATCGGCGATACAACCGATATCGTCGATACCGATACTCATAGGAATGGTACGTTTTTGATACTGATACTCAGTTTTGTCCAAAACTGTTTTGTAAGCATTATGGTCCTATTGTTCACTTTTACGAAACTAAAACTTTATAAATCTTTGTTCTACAACTTAGTTATGCATAAAACAACATTAAAATATGCATATTACACAAAAATAGTGGTAAAATAGTAAAAAATGTTCAAAATGTATTGACTGCCTAGGCGGTGTCTAGGCGATAGGCGAACTCTCTCCGCCGCGCACCCGCCTACCGCCGTTTAGAACCTTAATGATACTGAGAACCTTGGTATAAAGTGAGTATTCTAGAAGGATATAAGATATCTTAGTACTAGCTAGGTAAGTGTTGGAAATTAAATTTACTTATGCCAAGTCTTGGCCTATTAGAGTTATAGATTTTTTTCGAAAATCTAGTAAAACGCTGCAGAGTGCCTCAAGAGGCTTGCATAAGTAAGAGTGCATAGAGTGAGTATCCTAGCTAGTAGTATATCGTAGTACCTAGAGTGTATAGCGTGAGCCTCCCTACTCCCCTTCTTCTCATTCGGGTCATGTGGCCTCCTATTCCGCATCATATGATATCCAACTCAACCAAAGCCTAGAGAAGTGTGAAAATATTAATATTAACCAAGGTTCACAGTATCGATATCGGAATCGGTATCACCATGAATGTCATGGCTTTCGCTACCACGGTAAAGGATCTGGCTCGCCCTACCACCAATCAAAAACTTTTTTCTTCTAATGTTTTGAATATGAAGCTCTGTTTTACGTTTCGTTTTACATTTTGCTCTAGTAGCAGAAGCCATGAGATTCATGGTGATACCGATTCCGATATCGATATTGTGAACCTTGGTTAATATTAATATTTTTACTTCTCTATGCATTGGTTGAGGAGGATCTCATATGATGTGGAATAGGATGCTAAGAGAGTCGAATGTGAAGCAGGGAAGTAGTGGAGGGTCAGAGAGGGGGCCTTCTTGAGAAGCAAGGGAAGTAGAACGATGAAGTAGAGGGGTCGGTATCGGACTATATATTCTTAATTTCAATTCTGTTTACTTTGTCTTACGATACAGATTTTCACATCCAATCTGCGATGGATCATTACTTCATTGACCGTACATGGATGTACAAACGGCAACACGAGAGCTGAATTGGTGTGAGTGCCAATTTTTGGACATGCGTGGAAGTGTTTTTTAAGTATGCCATGAGCAAAGCTCATTACATGGACAGTAACAAAATCAAGTGTCCATGTGGTAATTATCGTAATAGACGTTATAAAGAAGTGGTGACTGTGAGAGATCATTTGACCCGTAAGGATTTCGTACATGATCGCAGACTGTGGTCATCGCGAGGTTAACTATATACGGAAAGACAGACTACATTTGTTGCAGACGCTGCTACTTCTGCTTTTCTTGAGGATGCTGCAACGGATTTTGTCATCGAAGACGATATAGGCTCTGTTGATTATAGAGACCTGCAGAATCTTACATGAGAGATGGTGTACGATGTACTGGGGCCTAATTTTGATCCGAAGGATCCTAATCTTGAGGCGAAGTAGTTCTATGATATGTTTAAGGATGCAGATACTCCTTTATATCCTGGTTGTGAGACTCATTCCGTATTGTCAGTGACGATGCTGTTGTTGAACATAAAGTCTAATTTTAACTTATCGCAAGCTTGCTATGATCGGATCACACAACTAATCAAGAAGGTGTTACCGAAGAAATCGAAAGAGCTTCCAAAAAATTTCTATAAGTCAAAGATAATGGTCCGACAGCTGGGACTGGGGTACGGGAAGATAGATTGTTGTCTCAACGGATGCATGTTGTACTACAAGGAGAACGAGGACAAAGAAATATGAAGTTTTTGTAATACGGATCATTACAAGCCAGTTCGGAGAAAAGGAAAGTCAACTAGAAAACGACGTCCTTACAAGTATATGCATTACTTGTCAATCACGAAGCGCTTGAAAAGGATGTATATGTTTCCGAATACAGTAAAACACATGATGTGGAATGGCGAGGAACATGCAAAGGACGATGGAGAATTATCAGGTTATGGCTACTGGCCGTTGTGACGACCGTGGTGGTCGTGGTAGAGGTCATAGTCGTGGAGGATGTTGTGGTCGTCTTCACTGGGATGTGACCCCATCTACCGAGCCCGACCCGGTGGTACCCAGGAGACGTCCTTATCCCTCCATCGATCTATCCCGGGAGTATCGCCATCCATTGGCTCCGGAAGGATCCCAGATGTCTATCCATCGTCCATTCTGCCAGCGGATCCTCCAGTTACTGCACGGTGGGCCCCGGAGTATCCACGGATTCAGTTTCATCCGATTACGGGCGAGTACAATAGCGGACCCGTGGATCCTCCGACGCCACCAGAGAGACCGGCAGGGGAGTTCAGACGGAAGCTATGGCCAGCGGGTGAACTGTACGTAAATTTGTATTTTGTAAGTTATTTTTTAATTTGTTTCATTTATTCAAGTAAATAATCCAGTCATTTCTTCTTTGTTGGGTTTTTTCGTAGGATGCTACCAAAGAGCTAGGGCTCATTATTAGGCAAAACTTCCATGGCCCCTACCTCAATTTTAGTGAGGTACCCCTGGAGTCACGGTACATCTGGCTCGACCCGATGAAGGTATGTATAAATATCTTTTGATTACTTAATTATTAATTATTCTTTAATCCACCATTTTTTTAATTACTTGATATTAGAATTTGTATGTCAGTTGGCGTTCTGGTGCTTCCTCTATCACGAGGCGGAGATCATCAAGACCTACAAAAAAGCCGCCGGAAAGAAGCTGCGGGACGCGAAGGATGACATCCGCAGTGGGAGGAAGGTCTTGCTCCGGGAGGACTTCTATTAGCAGATGATTGAAAAGATGAATACGCCCGAGTTCAAGAATAAATCGGTGAAGGCGAAGGCGAATCAACAGGCAGCGGGTCTGCTTATGGGGGGATCGAGGCCCCACGCAGCGACGCTTGGAGATCTGGTGAAATATCAGAATTTTTTTTAATTACTTGATATCAAAAAAAACTTTATTCTATGAATGTTTCATATGCAGACGACAAAGGCGACAAAGGAGGGAAAAGATCCCCGCTCAATCACCTTAGGCAATGTATTCGAGAGTACACACAAGAGGAAGAAGGACGGTAGCTTCGTCGATGAAAGGGCCGAGCAGACTCATGTAAGTATTTAAGTTTATAAGATTTATGTTTTAGAATTGTTAAGTAGTTTTGTTTATAGTTTTTGTGACAATAGTGTGAGGCAAACTCATAGTAAACTAAACATATTCATTGAATAGGCTAAGTATCGTGCGACCGTTAGCACGATTGAGCCCACTCCGGACGAGGGTATCGGCTAATCGACGTCCGTCCAGTCGTTCCCTTCTATGACCGCTCGCTTGGACGACTTGTTCATACAAGCCGTCGACAGAATAGGGAAATGCGGGCACGTCTACGGCGTCGGATCCATAGCTCCATCGCAAGCGTCTTCAAGACTTCCACTGCCGCCGCCGCCTCCTACTCCCTCCACTCAGGTCGACGAGGATATGAGGACACAGCTTAGGACTCTAACCTCGATAGTGACATCCATGTAGGAGGAGATGACCCTGATGACATCGTAGTACCCGGGTCCTTCTGCTTCCGTTCCTTCGGATGGTGCTGGTCCTTCTTCCGCCGGACGCGTTTCTTTCGGTGCTGCTGTCACTTTTCTACCGGCTTCATCTATGATTGCGCTTCTAGACCTGATGTCGTCGACAGTTCTACGAAGAGTTCTACAACAGATATTTGATGGTCTGCCGGCTCACATCATTCATGCGTATCTTCATAAAGTGCAACAGGCACCATCAGCCGATCTAGCTGATCTTTTCTAATTTTTTTTGTATTTATAATATATAAAAATTTAGTTAATTTTAATTTAATATGGATATTTTGTGCCCCTTGTGGATTGTTGTGATTATGGATAATTTGGATAATTTTAAGTTATTGTGGATTTATGAGATTATGGATATTTTTGATGTTTGTGGATTATTATTATTATGGATATTTTGTTCTATTCGTGGATTGTTGGTGGATTGTTGATTATGAATATTTTGTTTTATTCTATTTGTGGATTGTTGATTTTGTTAATGAATAATTGTTTAAATAGGGTGTTATGAATTCAAGATTTTTTTTAAAACAATTTCCAGTTAGCGATGGACTTCTGACGGAAGCGCAACGCTCGACGACGGACAAGCGACGGAATATCCGTCGCTAAGCTTCTAAAAATTTATATATATCTAGTTAGCGACGGCATGCTGACAGAATAGTGATGAAAATTCCGTCGCCAAGTTTCTGGAAATTTACATATATCCATGCAGCGACGGATTAGCGATAACATGACGACGGAATTATCCGTCGCTAAAATGTCGCTATAGCATATCAGAAAGTTTCTGATATGCAAATTTTGACGGATAGCGACGAAATAGCGAGAGCATGGCGATGGAATTGTCTGTCACTAATATGTCGCTGTAGCATATCAGAAAGTTTCTGATATGCAAATTTCGACGCATAGCGACGGAATAGCGAGAGCATGGCGACGATACTATCCGTCGCTAATAGGTCGCTATAACGTATTAGAAATTTTTTTATACGCAAATTTTGACGGTGGTCGGTCGGTAAGCCGTCGCTAAGTTGTTGAATATGTTCGACGGAATTCCGTCGCTAATCCGTCGAACTAGTCCACCGCTAAGTCATCGCTAAGTTGCCGCTACCCATCCGTCGCTTTTTCGCCACGTTTTCGTCGAAGCTTCGACTATCTAGCGATGGATTTTTTTAGCAACGAGTATTTTACCGACGGCCATTTTTGGCCGAAAAGTCATCGCTAATCCGTCGCTAATCTCATTTAGCGACGGATTAGCGATGGATTCGTCTGTCGCCAATTGACTATTTTTTGGTAGTGCATGTACCCCCTGCGTACAACTTCTGTAGTACTGTTGTCCAACCTATAGACTCCTAGTTTATGTACTATAACCTGGTTGGCACACATGTTACATGCACACACACAACCATATTTACCTGTGTTCCTGTTACTCCGTACATGCAGGTACGTACTAACACATCAGTTTGGTCGGTCAACAGTTTGTTACTGCTACACACAGACGCATGCACAACCTGTGCATCTATTTCCTTGTTGATATTGCATGCCCTGTACACAGATACTCCATTGACCCTAATCCTCACCCGTTCGCTCGCACACAGATAACTACAACTAGGTGGCAGCTTCACGACCTGCTCCCGAATATTCTGATACGAGTCGGACAAGCCCAGCCTTCGTCGATGGACATGACGAAGTAAGCTGTATAAACTAAGAAAAACTCCAAGGTACAATATAATGAAACCATCCACAACATCTATAAACGTTCTAAAAAGATCACCATAATCCATCAATCAATTTATACAATGTTATCCGGAGACAAATCCGGTAAAATAAAATACAATAATGAAATCAAAAAATACAATGTCCAAAAAATAAAATACAAGCAATAAACTAAATCCTGCAATCTCCATGATAACTCCAGCTCAATGGTCTCAAGCTCACCTGCAACGTATCCTGTCAGGAAAAGAGCAAAGCACAACCCCGACAAGAAACAGCCTACGATGTAATCTAAAATATAGGATAAAATATGGACTACAATATGAAGGCAGAGTATAAGAACTGAATATGAAACTACGGTACCAGAACAGGAATATGAAACTGAAGTACAAGTATGAGAACCATGAACAAGACAATCAATGTACGTGTGAATTTGAAATATTAAACTAATGTGTGACCGGCTGGGGACCATAATTCACAATCCACAATTCTACAAGATTCGACTTAATCGTACGTGAGGTATACGATTAGGCTATTCACAATACCTAGGTTGGGTGTGGTCACACACTTGTCAATATTTCTTCCAATCCCACAAGAAACAATGACCACAATATAATGAACAAGGCACAATACAATCGTGTGAATCTCGTGTACGATATGAGAACATGAAAGTATGATAGTAAACAAAGTAAAGAGTTCAAGTCGGTGTACTTGCCTGAAATTGTTGTAGGTGTCCAGTCCAATGTCCAGAGGAAAGTCTGTGTCAAAAAGACACAATATGTCTTAGAAATAATCTAAATTAAAATCTATTTATTCTACACTCTAGATTTCTAACAATTCTTTTATTGACCTATTTACCAATTTCCAAGTACTTGTTCTGGATCCTATTACTAGCCCATAAAATACATCCTATTTTGGACTTGAGTCAAATTCCTACTAATAATGGATGACTAAGCCCATTCCTAAAGATCAGCCAAATGCTTACTTTAACATAAGCCTAACCTTTAAAGCTCAACAGCAACTTTAATTGGACCCAAGCTCCAGTAATAGATTCCATTCAAAATTGAGCGGCCAACACTAATAATCCTACTCTCTCAATATCGGGCTATACTTTAAAGAGTGAACAGATGGCCCAAAATATAGTCCAACTACAAGTCAATTCCCCCTACATGCACAATCATTAGAATCAACCTGCTCACTAGTTAGCTACTGACATGGTCAAAACTCTATTTGGTCCTGCGAATCGCCCAACAGTCCCTATAATAAATTTCAAGAACAAGCCCATACTGTCATGACCCGCACCCGCTTTTCGGACGCGAGCTCGTGAGTAATCCAGCTACGTATCGAGCAGACTCCAGCCCTACTCGAGTACGTATAAGCTGTCAAGATCACGGTATCATGGTAATCTACGGTGTATCTCAATCCACAAGAATATATATAAGATAAGAATGAACAACTATGGATCATGGTCTGCAGCCCACTAGCATATATGTCCGAATGAGACTCCAAAGAAAATAACAAGAGTCTCTAAAGTAAATCAGTAAGCAGGATAATTCATGATAAGGAAGGTAAAGCACAAAAGGATAACAATGTAATATCACTGACAAATACCTGAATAATGCATCACAATCATCTACCATCCCGCTCTGCTAACTAACTCCATGCAGTCTCTAAACCTGAAGAGATCATCAGGTCCTCAGGGGACATAGCAAGATACATAAAAATATGCCTATCTAGCAGTTTATCATGCAATAAAGAAAATACAGGAAAATAAACGAGAAAGGACCAATCAACACGAAAATACGACTATACACGACTGGAAGAACCACTACGCTTAAACGAACTGCTGGAGGAGAACAAGAGTACACGATATTACGATGTCAACGGATAACCAATCGAATACTCAAACCCTTGTCCCTAGTGTGGACTCGCAGGTTTGAACAACTACTAACCCTCGTCGCTAGTATGGACTCGCAGGCTAGCATCACCCTCGCCCCTAGTGTGGGCTCGCAGGTGTGGAACATATAACTACTAACCCTCGCCCCTAGTGTGGACTCACAGGCTAGCATCACCCTTGCCCCTAGTGTGGGCTCACAGGCTAGCTTAACTACTAACCCTCGACCCTGGTGTGGACTCGCAGGTTAGCTTCAAGAATTTCAAGGAACATCAGTTCCGTTATGACTTATTCATCCTATGACACGATGCGAGTCAGTCCAAGTACAAGTGATGACACGACACGATCCAATCATGATACACAAGAAAACTAATCCAATATGAACTACAAAATTAACTATGAACATGAACTATATATACGTATATCTACTATGAACTATAAAGCTAACTATAAACAAGGACTATATATGTACTAGCATGCACGATGTACAAATCACATGTCAATAATAAACTAGTAAAACTATATAATAATATAAATATGCATGTAAATAAACTGTATAGGAAGGCAAGGTATACTTGCCTGGTGGTAGCACGAAGAACTGACAATATACCGTCAATTGGTAAGCCAATGAGTCCAAATCATCATAACTGCCTCCAAAAGCTGAAACAGACATTGTCAATATTCTCAGAATAGTCAAATTAGCTACGATTGCCTGTCCTTAAGTCCAATTCTGGATACAGGGGCAAAACGATAATTTTAGGAAAAAACGGTGTCCGCCGTTGGACCTGCTTTGCACAGAAAAGCGTGCCAGAGTCAATGGTCTCTAAAGTAGTCAAACTATATGTCTATGGATTTGGTTTGACGATACGAACCCAACGGTATGTCCAATTTTGGATTTCGGTGGGCCGTGCACAAAATTGCCCTTTAAATCGGATCGTAGGGCCTGCGAAACGGAGATCCAATCAACTGTCTCAGAATTGGACCGAACTTGGCAAACAGGACCAGAAAAATGATACGGTCTTGTTAGCGCAAGTTTTATCTTGATCTGACGAACGTGCACAAAGTAATTGGAAAATTTGCACAGAGGCCGATACGGTGAATTTTGACGGATACGGACCAAATTCGTCGCGCACACGCGACCAATTTGAATACCGTCAAAGCCCACATGTCCACGAACTTGATACACACCTTTCTATGCTTTCAGTTCGCGACCACGTCGCCCGGATTGGCGGGACGTACGTCGTATCGAAGGTTTTCCAAGTTTTCTAAACTGTTTTCAAAGTGATTTTTGCTCAAATTCGAAAACTGATTCCTATGTGCATCATGTATAAAATCTGAAACTACAAAAAGGGTCATGATCTCCTACATGTTTTCTAAAATACTATTTTGATAGATTTCAAAATTTCCTAATAGGTCGATGGGAAACAGTCTTCAAAAGAAGGGGTTTGCTTTGAATTTTCTGTTCAACTCGAACAGATTTTTCATGATTTTTGACTCGAATCTTTGAACAATTTAATGTGTTAGAATTTAATCCATCAGATGGGAATGGTAGGTGGTTAGGTCGGGTACATACCAGTGAAATTGGTTCACGAAATGATCGAACGGTCATTGAGATTAATCGCTGTAAAAATAGTCTGATGGCTGTAATTGCTGCTGCTGTCTTCTGCCCGCTGTGGTGCGTTGTGGCCGTCCGGCCTGCCGCCGGAGACTGCCTCACGGCGACGCGAGGTCGGGAGTGGTCGCCCAGTGGCTGGGGTCGCCTGGGGTGGCGGCGTGGGTTAATGGTTAGCCGAGGCTAGGGTTAAGTAAATTTTTCTGTCGATTCTCTCCTTCTCTGATAGTTATACATACATATATGTATAAGTACTCTCGGGTTGGCTGGGCTCTTTGCTGCGGGTGGGTTTTCTTCACTGCTACTTGGTTTGGATCGGGATTGCTACTTGCTGCTATGGCTGGGTCAAGCTGGGATTAGTTCGGGTTGGGCTTTACTAGGCATGGG
The DNA here is from genome assembly GCA_029216955.1 of Iris pallida. NCBI lineage: Eukaryota > Viridiplantae > Streptophyta > Magnoliopsida > Asparagales > Iridaceae > Iris > Iris pallida. The sequence goes on along the minus strand of JANAVB010043138.1, from coordinate 278,547 downwards.
GTGGCCGGGCCTACGGGCTGTTGCCTTCCTTTGTGATGGCACATATATATATATATATATATATATATATATATATATATATATATATATATATATATATATATATATATATATATATATATTTTATATATGTAAATACATACACATACCTATATAATATATTTATATGTATACATACAAATACACACATAGGTAATATATTTATATATACATATATACACGCATATATATATATATATATATATATATATATATATATATATATATATATATATATATAAATATATATATATATATATATATATAAATATATATATATATATATATATATATATATATATATATAATATATATATATATATATATATATATATATATATATATATATATTTATATTTATATATATATATGCGTGTATATATGTATGCGTGTATATATATATATGTAAATATATATATGTAAATATATATATATATATTATATATATATATATATATATATATATATATATTATATAAATTTATAATATATATATATATTATAAATTTATATAATATATATATATATATATATATATATATATATATATATATATATATATATATATATATATATATATATATATATATATATATATATTTACATATATATATATATATATATAAATATTAAAAAAAAAGAAAAAAAATTATATATATATATATATATATATATATATATATATATATATATATATATATATATATATATATATATATATAGATGATGGAGCTGTGGGCGGCTGGCCTTCCAGAGGCGTGCGCTTGCCATGCGAGCGGTTGGCTGTGGTCTGCCGGCCTCCTCGGCCCGGCCCCCGGCCTCCCCTTGCGCCCTAGCCGCGCAGCCTCCCGCCGCCCGGGCCGTCCGGTCTCCTGGCCGCCCCCCCAGTGGAGGGGGCTCCCCCTCATCGGCATCTTCTTCTCGCCGTGGGGGCGCCCCTCCCTCCCCCCACTCGGCGCCGTCCTCGTCGTCATCCCCGGCGCCCCCGCTCGCGGCGCAAGAAGGCTTCTCCGCCGAGTTCGCCACCCTCTCCGGAGCCTCCCCCCTCCGCTTCTCCGCAGAGGCCCACCGTCTCCCCCTCCATCCCGGAGGCTCCTCCCTCTCTTCCCGTCTCGTCCTCCCAGCCGGAGCGCGTCCCGTCGCCGGTCGCCACCCCCGCCGCGGTGGCCCACCCCCCCTCGACTCTGGCCATCCGCGCCATGCGGTGGCCCAACTCCGCCTACTCATCCCTCAGCCCCTTGGCTGAGCCGCTCGCGCAGTCGCCTGCGCCGCCCTCTCCGCAGCGGCCCCCAGCGTTCGCCCCTTGCGTCTCCCCCTCCCTCCCGGAGGCTCCTCCCCATCTCCCCGCCTCGCCCATCCTGCCGACGCTCGCCCCGTCGCCGGTAGCCACCCTCCACGCGGTGGCCTACCCCCCCTCCCTCTGCCCCCTGGCTGTCCCCCTCGGCGGCCCGGGGCTGGCCCCCCCCTCAGGTTCCCCCCCTCCGAGTCGGCTCCCTCCTCTGTCCCTGTCATCGTCAGCAGCCCCGTCCTCCACCTGGCGTCTGTGCCCCCCCGGCGATCCGCGCGCCTCCTGTCGGATTGCTGCCCACGTCGCCGGTGATCGGACACCGTCGGAGGTCGAGCACCTTGCTCCCTCCCCCGTCCTCCTCCACTTCCCCTGTCGGTGGGGCTTTCCCTGGTGTCTCCTCGCCGGAACCCCCCCCGTCCCCCTCCGCCTCCCTCCGTCGGTGGCCCATCCAACCGGAGCCCCTCGCCGGAGCCCCCTCTGCTCCGGTTCGCGCGGGCGCCACGCTGGCCCCGGCCCCTCCCCTCCCCTGGGCTGTGCGCCCGTCTTGGGCAGCGCGCCCGCCTTGGGCAGCGCTCTCCTCGTGCAGCGCGCTGCATTGATTGGCGGGCCCGTCCTCGTGCAGTGGGAAGGCCTCCCTCCCTTGGGACCGGTGCCCCTCTGTTTGAGTTTCGAAATTTGAAATTCGTTTCGAATTTCGTTTCCCAAAAACAAAAAAAAAAACAAAAAAAAGAAAAAAATAAAAAGAAAAGAGAAAGAATTAGTATGAAGAACATCCCATCCAGGGCCTCGTGCCCACACCGGCCCTCTGTGGCCTTGTTTGAACTTTTTTTTGGGTGCTTTTTATGTTTACTTTTTGTCCTGATGTATTGGTTCCTTTTGGCTTTGGTCCAGTACATGTCTGTAATGCTCTTCATGAGCTTGTTCTAGTTTTCAATAAAATGCTCGTTTGACCAAAAAATATATATATATATATATATATATATATATATACATACAAAATATATATATATATATATATATATATATATATATATATATATATATATATATATATATATATATATATATACATACAAAATATATATATATATATATATATATATATATATATATATATATATATATACATACAAATTCACATATATACGATATATATTTATATATACATACACACATATAATTTATATTTATATATACATACATGCATACTACTACATATATACACTCACCAAATAATATATATATATACACTCACCAAATAATATATATATATATATATATATATATATATATATATATACACAATCAATATATATTATCACCATGTAACATATATGTACAACCAAGATATATTATACATATATACAATCATCATATATAATTATTAAATTAATTTAAATACTAAAATTATAATTAAGATTATTGGAAATAGATATAAAGCACATCGTTTACCATTTATGAACATATTTATACACAAGTATATATATATTGCCTATGTAAATGCCAAAGTCCAAATATTATTCTACATGAATATTATCATATTTACAAGGATAGTAACTTAATAGCAAGAATATTTACGATATAAATTATACATATATAACAATCATTTCCAAAAATGCTTTCTAATTCACTAAAGTAATATGCCAGTACAACATACATCTATATGATCGTCTCTGAACATACTACCCGACTATGTGGGCTTGGACTTGGTTTGGGTCTGGTCCGGACTAGTTCGGTTCAACCGGTCTTCTACAAGTCATTAAATCTAAACAATAAATAATTAAAACGCCTTTAGAGGTTAAGTCGCAACTTGGCCTGGTTTTTCTAGTTAGGACACTCCTGTGGCTTGGCATTCCCCTACTATTGCTAAACACTAGTCAAAACACGCTACTGCACTATTCATGCCATGATTCCTAGCCGTCTTGTACTCCGATTTCTAACCATACTTAAATCATCTACCCTAATAATAAACAAAATAAAAAATCACCATTCAAATAAAATAAATAATAATAAAATATTTCTAAATTTTCGGGAAGGGGAGCTACACATACACAAATCAAACTATTTATCAACTCAATGGCCTCAACTGTTATGACAATTTAAACTCATTAAACTACACACAAATGTACAGTCCAAAGAATCAAATCGGCCCATGATTTAACAACAAAACCCTAACCCAAAGCCTGACTTCTCTCTCCTCCCATTCTTCATTCAGCCGACCAAACTCTTTACATACTCTCAGCCGCTCTCAATAATGGAAGAAACCCTAACCCTAATTATTTCATCATCTTCTTGCTCTGCTCTCATACAAATCCTGCCATAGGAAACCCTAACCCTAGAACTCTCTTCTCCATTGCCGCATCCTTCATCTTCCTCCAGCCGAATATCAAAACCCAAGATATCTTCTCTAATATACAAACCCTAGAAAGAAGAAAAGAGGGGAATCAAGTAGATCGATGAGGAGTTACCTCAACGATGCTCAAAATGGTGGTCGCGGTGGATGATCTGACGATGAAACCTGGCGGCGACTACGGATCTGACGGCGCTCGACGGCGTGGTTCGTCAATCGTGGAGGGTTCTGTCCGCGAGGAATGGCATTGTCTCCGAGAGTGTACAGTCTTCGAGGTTTGGTGATGTAGTCGAGGTAGCTTGCTACTCCTGTCGGTGGTCGACTTCGTGATCTAGAACGGCGAAGAAGCTCGGCGTAGTCGAATCTCGGTGTGGTGAAACTACGGTACCAGAACAGGAATATGAAACTGAAGTACAAGTATGAGAACCATGAACAAGACAATCAATGTACATATGAATTTTAAATATTGAACTAATGTGTGACCGGCTGGGGACCACAATTCACAATCCACAATTCTACAATATTCGGCTTAATCGTACGTGAGGTGTACGATTAGGCTATTCACAATATCTAGGTTGGGTGTGGTCACACACTATTCAATATTTCTTCCAATCCCACAAGAAATAATGACCACAATACAATGAACAAGGCACAATACAATCGTGTGAATCTCGTGTCCGATATGAGAACATAAAAGTATGATAGTAAACAAAGTAAAGAGTTCAAGTCGGTGTACTTGCCTGAATTTGTTGTAGGTGTCCAGTCCAATGTCCAGAGGAAAGTCTGTGTCAAAAAGACACAATATGTCTTAGAAATATTCTAAATTAAAATCTATTTATTCTACACTCTAGATTTCTAACAATTCTTTTATTGACATATTTACCAATTACCAAGTACTTATTATGGATCCTATTACTAGCCCATAAGCTACATCCTATTATGGATTTGAGTCAAATTCCTACTAATAATGGTTGACAAAGCCCATTCCCAAAGATCAGCCAAAGGCTTACTTTAACATAAGCCTAACCTTTAAAGCTCAACAACAACTTTAATTGGACCCAAGCTCCAGTAATAGATTCCATTCAAAATTGAGCGGCCAACACTAATAATCATACTCTCTCAATATCGGGCCTATACTTAAAAAGTGAACAGATGGCCCAAAATATAGTCCAACTACAAGTCAATTCCCACTACATGCACAATCATTAGAATCAACCTGCTCACTGGTTAGCTACTGACTTGGTCAAAACTCTATTTGGTCCTGAGAATCGCCCATCAGTCCCTATAATAATTTTCAGGAACAAGCCCACACACAAATCAAACTATTAATCAACTCAATGTCCCCAACTGCTATGACAATTTAAACTCATTAAACTACACACAAATGTACAGTCCAAAGAATCAAATCGGCCCATGATTCAACAACAAAACCCTAACCCAAAGCCTGACTTCTTCCATTCTTCATTCAGCCGACCAAACTCTTTACATACTCTCAGCCGCTCCCAATAATGGAGGAGACCCTAACCCTAATTATTTATTCATCTCCTTCCTCTGCTCTCTCACAAATCCTGCAACAGGAAACCCTAACCCTAGAACTCTCTTCTCCATTGTCGCATCCTTCTTCTTCCTCCAGCCGAATATCAAAACCCAAGAAATGTCCTCTAATATACAAACCCTAGAAACAAGAAAAGAGGGGAATCAAGAAGATCGATGGGGAGTTACCTCAACGGTGCTCGAAGTGGTGGTCGCGGTGGCTGATCTAACGATGAGACCAGGCGGTGACTCCGAATTTGACGGCGCTCGACGACATGGTTCGTCAATCGAGGAGGGCTCCGTCCGTGAGGAACGACATTATCTCTAAAGGCATATAGTCTTTGAGGTTTGGTGATGCAGTCGAGGCGGCTTGCTACTCCAGTCGGTGGTCGACTTCGTGCTCTAGAACGGCGAAGAAGCTCAGCGCAGCCGGATCTCGGTGTGGTGATGGCAGCTTTACGTCGATTCGTGGCATCGTCGGACACGGCGAGATAGCACCGGTCAGTCATGGTGGCAGCAAAAAGACTAATGAAGAAGAATCAGAGGCAGTTCGACTTACCAGGGCATGGTGGAGAGGAGGTCCGACGATGTCCGGTGGCGAGCCACGGCGGAGGTCCGAGAGCTTCGAGCTTCGAAATGGTGGCACACCATACATGAACGACGGATCTAGTCATTCACGACTTGGTGGTGCAGATCCGGTAGCGGACGTCAAGATCTCCCAGGCAGGCACGACTGCGATCGAACGGCAACTCGTCGACGTCGTCTGGCGTCTGCGAGAATGATGGAGGTTCTTCATCTCTCGAAGGGTCAGTTCGTGCTACGAAGCGGTAGTACTGTCTTCAAAGAGGCAACATGCTAGTCGAGGCGAGGTCCTCCGGTGACGACGAAACGGATCTGAACTCCGATGAGGCTCCTCGGCGAGGTCAGAGCTCAGGCTAGCTTCGGCGAGTGGTAGCGACGATTGTATCGTCGTCCCCGTCCTTCACAGCAGGTGGATCTGGCGTCTGGGTGAGGAAGCTCGGGGATAACTCCGACTTCAACGAGAGCGGCTGTCGTCTGCCGACGCGACGTAACAACGAGGCGGTGGCTTGTCCACGTCTGAACGAGAATACTCCTGCGATCTCGAATTGGTGTGACGGATCTTGAATCCTTTGTTGATTCGGTACGGTGGAGCAGTGTCCGATCTGGACACGAAATACCACTGACCAAATGAACTCCGGTGGCCGGAGGTAGTGGCGAGCGGTGGAGCTCGGTCGAAAGGTCGGGCAGGAACATAGATGAGAAAAAAAAAGTTTAGGAAGAGAGTGATGTGACTGGACACTGTGTGATGTCAAACCTTGGAAAATGTGTACTATTTATAATAAAATATTGTGTGTGTGCCCGTTAAAGGATAGTGGCACAATGGTAATTAGTGATAGATCTGGGGGTGTGAATTCAAAGTCTGCAACAGAATCTTTAATTGAATTTGTTACTCTCTAACTGATTAATAACTAAATCCTAAGAGATTAGTAGCTAATCACAACCAACTAACCAATTTAATAATTAAATAATAACTAATCATTTGCTAATAACTTACAGTTGTATTCCAGAATAGTATAAAGATAAAACATTACTTTTAAGTGCTGTGGGCTGATAATCCCTAATTTGAATTTAACTAGTAAGAATAGAATAAAATAACGAATGAAAGAATCAGCTATTTAAATATTAGATTTAGAAACCAAGTTTAACTAAAAATTAACAATGCAAAATCTAATTGTAGTTAATACTTGATCAAGAAATAATGATTTAACAAAATCAAGTTAATTAATATTCACTAATCAAATTTAATATGTAGTAACTAAAAATGCAATCAAAAAGTAAAATTTCAACATTTATAATGTAGAAAAAATTTATCTTTCTTTAAGAACTAAACCTTTATAAAGAAAACAATATTATACCCTAAAGTAGAAATTTTAAAAAAAATCTTAACGTTCACCAAAAAAATCTTACAGCAGCAAGCAACACCCTTCATAACATAGGTTTCAACGCTATATGTATTGAATTTGTATCCCAAACAGCCTACCTTCACCTATATGCTACCTGTAGGTTATGGTAGACAATTGCTGTTATTGAATCCACACCCAGGTGTTCTTCCTACTATCTCCAAATCCTTCCCTTATACCTACGTACCCAACATCTGACATGAACGACACTTATCTATGTTTTAGTATGCAGCAACTTTTATTTCCTTCCTATACCTTGTTGTTCTATACTAACAATGCCTCCAAGAGGCAGATACTAAATCCACATATGGACATATGGATGCCACAACTCCTCTGATTTTGCTATTGCGATTTCCCAAACATTTATATGAATGTTTTTTCCCAAATTCCTGCACAACCTATATAGCAGATCGAAAACTACTGCAATACCCTATATTATCCTGTATAATCGGTATACAGATATCTACAGATGCCCACCCACAGGTATGGACAATGGCATAAACCATCTTAAACACATGTCTATACTTCCAATTAACATGACTTAGCATCTTACTACGAATCAAGGACCATTGCTAATATATTGAATCAAACACTTGATGTGATGTGCACAAAAAAAGATGAGTTATTACCTCAGAGTTGAAGATCAGCAATTGGCAATGGCACAAAACTTGTCACAAGAAGGGGATCCAAGGGTCTTGTTTAGAAGTAGAAATTTCTTAGGTTTTACGAAGAGTGTAGGTGGAGGTCGATTGATCACCTTTATAGGTTGTTGATCCTATGGAAAGAGAGAGTAAAAATCTGATTTAAACTCTGATTTGGATAGCTTTGTTCGGCTATCAAGAGACTGGAGAAACCCTTGTCTGAATTTGAATCGAATTCAAATACAAGAGGGGTTTAAGTAGGTCAGCCAAAGAACAGAGAAATTTGAGTTAAAAGTTTTGCACAAAGTCCCCTTCAAAATTTAGTCTTTACAAACCCCCTTATTCTTATGTTTAATGCTAATAGCATTTACAAAATCAATGATAATCACTAAAAAAATTACACTAAAAGAACAAAATTTGGTCTAAGGGTTTACAAATGTACCCCCTAAAAAATTTTGTACTCGAAATTTAAAGGTAGGTATAGAAGCATGAAAATTTCAGCAACCTTGACAACTATGCGCCCAAGCCAGGGAGTAATATACGCCCAAGTCAGGGAGACATATGCGCCCAAGCCAGGACAGCCCACATGTGCCCAAGTCACCAGAGCAAGCTATGCGTCCATGTTGATGGCATACATCCCCTATGTGCCCACTCTGAACTCCTCTAGAAGGGGGCACATAGCCCTGTTTAAGGCTACGCACCCAAGCCAGGACAGCCCTCGACTCGGTCAAACCCACGATCAATCGTGCATCGAAGCATACGGCCATGTCGCTCTCTACTAGCAGTGGTGCATCGAAGCATGCGGCCACGTCAACCCCACGATCAACTCATGATCACGCAGTCTGCATGCGCCTACACTCTAAGCGCCCAAAGCAGGACTATACGCCCATATGAAAATCAATGTATTTTCTCATATGGGAACATAACATCATTGTAGTACAAAAACGACTATAAAAAGGGGTCTCATACCTCTTCAAAGGACAGAACAAAGAGAATTTTAAGAGCCAAATTGCTGCCCTTCTTGCCAGTGAGTCGAGACTTAGCAATTTTCTTAGGTTTTCTCCCACTTATGTAATCAGAGTGTCAATGGAGTAAAGGAGCAACTGCCGTTCGATCTCCATCATTCTATTTCCTAGAATTCTTTTTGTACTCGGGGATCCTCAGCATAGGATCTCTCAGGCGTACTCGATTTGTGGTGCCTTGCGCCAATAAGAAAAGACAACGTTTCTTTTTTTTGTGTGTCCACAAAAATGCCGACTCTGCTAGGGACTACCTTTTCCTCTGACGAAAAGGTAGTGACGCAATCTGATACTGACAAAGTGGGGAGCACTCAGAAGATGTTGATCGTAAAATTCGATCAGCAGGCGTTCAAAGAGATGCTCTTGAAGGATGGCTCTACTCCCTCCAAATCAGTGAAGCCAAACAAGTCTCGCAAGACTTGGCTTCCGAAGGCTCGTGGTGCATATCCTGCCAGTATCATAGAAGATATGCAACCGAAGGACTCTGTCACGTGGGCGCATAGGCCTTCCACGTGGGTCCATGAAGCTTCTCTGTGGGCACATAGCTCTGCTACAGAGGCTCCTGATATGAAGAAGGCGCATACCGTTTCGGGCTCTACTAGCCCAGCAACTTGTCTCTTATGCAATCAACAACAGGGTGTTCAACGCTCAAGACTTGGCAAAGAAAAATAATACGATACTAAGAATCAAAGTGTTCGACGCTCTGGACAAACTCAGCGAGGCTCACAAATGAAGGAGGCAAAATGGGGAGAAAACAATGCTGCTTCACGAAGCATGCACCCAAAGCTATGCGCCCAAGAGGGTGTGTAGGTGCATAACTGGCCAGAAGACTTCTCTCTTCGACAGACTATGCGCCTAGGGTCATGCACCTAAGGCTATGCGCCCAAGCTCTGCTGACCCATACTATGCACCTACATCCAGGAAGCTCAGGCCTGCTGCCAGGACTTCTAGAAAGCATGTACCCAAACAAAGACCCCAAGGTCTATGCGCCTGCAGCAAAAAGACAGACCCCACCGTGTATAGCACGGGGTTGTCTTCAAGGTCATTACGGAACTTAAGTGTGGGGGTTGCCCCTACACATGAACTAAGTCCGGATGCGCCAACTCCTCTTATAAACCCATATACAAAGCTCGGCGACGCATATGACATGGGTTTTAAGGCAAAACTCCCTTTCGCTGATTTACACGACATGATAAATCATTAGCGTAAAGCGAGGAAGGATACGACAACTCATGGCGTACATACGTGCACCAGTACTGTCATCAACTGTTGCTGCTCTAAAGCAACGAGAGTGCCTCAGAGGCAGTCCATATTTCAACGAATGCATCGCTCTGATGATGAAAAGCTGCAATGTGTTTCAACCAACATGGCTTCATGGGGTCCTCCTTATGGGAGCCCCAATCAAAAAAGGTAGAGTATGAACCCAACTTTTTCTCTCAATTCTGTAAACAGAAGAAGAAAAAGTCAGACAAAAGATAGCCAGTGAGCTGCTACATCTGAAGGAGTCTATATGGGTACTCGGTCAAGGACGAGATTCTGTATAGATGATGAGGACTCCCAAGCTGGGGGTAATGATCCTTCAGCTGGGGGTAGTATTCCCTTAGAGTCTGAAGTAGATGACCTTCATACCGGGGGTAGCCTTCCAAATGACGATGATCTCTCCGAGTTTGAAGATGACTATCTACCTCCCCTACCAAAAGACGAAGGTCTTTTTAACTCAGAGATAGATAGTTTCGGCACCAGTTGTACTGTCTCCTCTATTCATCTCTGCATGTTATCTACGTACATGGTGGATGGAGAGAGACCATAATAAGCCAGTGATTAGACCAATAAACGGCTAGAGAGTCTTAAAACAGCATTTTCCAAGATTACTAATATGCTTACCAGTATCATGGTAGTCCAAACCGTTGGGGCTGTTCCCCCACCTCAACCAAACATCGCAGCACACATTACTCCGGCTCATAGCAACAACCCTCCTTCACTACAGAAGGAATATCATTCCGTTGAGCCTCCTCCAAATCTTATAAATGCTAGGGGTGGTCCTTCACCAACGATGCCTGACAACCGTACAACAGTCATTTTCCTATATCTGTTCAATCAACAGGATGTAATTGATTCTCTTGTTGCCCGTCTTGATACCATCTCACACAAAGACGAGCTTCCGAAATTGGGGATATCTCAACCTTATCTCCTTGAATGGGAGAATGCTACTTGCCCTCCTAACTACAAGCCACTGACGCTAAATTCATTTGACGGGATGACTTCTCCTTGCCAACACATGACATACTTCAATACGCAAACTCTACACTTATCCAGGGACGATTCGTTCTTGTCAAAGTTGTTTATTAGCACCTTACAGGGGGTAGCTCTTGAATGCTTCTGCAGTCTGTCTGACGGTTGTATTAATCCTTTAAATATTTGGAGAGGTTATTCCTCAACAGGTTTTATGAGAGTGGCATGCATGTTAGTATGTCCACCCTCATCGAGACAAAGCAAAGGAGGACCGAGTCTGTTAATGCTTTCATCGAACGCTTCAGGCGACTAGCATTGAAGATGCCCTTCGGTATACCAGACTCAGAACTTATGGATACTTGTCGACATAACTTCCTTCCTACAGTGAAGTTCTGTCCGGGTATATATAAGTATGATACATGGCCTGCTTCATTAGGGCCGCTGATACTGCTGAAAATGGCGTCCCTAATCTAGAAGAACTGGGGTTGAAGACACCCAAATCTGAAGACAAAGACAAGCACCCTCAACCTATCCCTGTCCGTGGGGGTAAAGGAAAAGAAGTCTTGAAGGTCGATACTTCCAAGGAAGCTTCCAATTCTCAGGGCGCTCCTGACAAACCTAAGGAGACTTTCTCCTTTGATGAGGATGATGTTATTACTATTTTTCACACATTGATGAAGGGTAATAAACTGACATTGCCTCCACCACGATGTCCTGCCGAGGCGAACCAACTCAACGATCCCAAGTACTGTCTTTATCATCAGTACGTGCACCACTCTACCAAGGATTGCATCGCCCTGAAGAAAAAAATACAACAGCTTATCGACAGCCAAGTGATCAATCTCGAAGCTGAAGACAAGGTCGTATCTTCTAACATGATCTTTCTTCAATTTGGTGACATTCCTCCCACAGAAGTCCCAGACGGCATAGCCCCAATCCCTAAGGCAATAATGGAAGTCGTCAACCTGTCGCTAGCTCGCAACTCTACCTTGGTGCCACTCACGACTGACCGTGGTGAGATCGTGTGGGTCCATTCGGACCTTGTGCAAGAAATGATGCAGGAGGTGGTATCTTTCAAAGTAAAGAGGGGCAAGAAATACAAATCATGTCATATGGTGTCTTCTTCCATTTACGAAGTTCTATCTGGCGACACGCGATCTGGGAAGGCTTATCTATGGGCTTATAACCCCGTACAAGAAGAAGCAGTACCTTCTCAAGTTCCTGCTGCCCCTATAAGTTTAGAAGTCGGTCCATCTAAGCTCTCAACTACCGACAAAGCCAAGTACAAGGAGACATAATTTGACAAGTCCCTGAAGGTGCTAGCTCCTGAAGGCATGGATCGGCCTTACAACTTTGACATACTGGCACAGCTGGCCAATACACCTGCCAGGTTGTCTTTGTTCGATCTATTGTGACTCTCCAAAGAAATACGGAAGGCCTTAAGTGAGGCATTACTACATGCCGACTCTTATCTCGCTGAAGTCAAAGCCGCCGCTGAAGATCTCGTCTCCTGTCCTCACTGCCATAACACTATAAAACTGGTGCCCAACATCACCTTTTTACAGGAGGACATGCTACTAAAAAACAATCATCATGATAGACCTTTGTACTATACAGGGTATATCGAGGCGATTATGGTGGATCGAATGTATATCGATCCAGGTTTCTCCCTCAGCATCATTCCTAGAAGTTTACTCCAAATTCTAGGGATCCCTCTGCACAAGCTATCTGCAACCAATACAACGATCATGGCTTTCAATGCTGGGAGAAGCTACCCGCTGGACAAGATCCGTCTCAAGTGCCAGATTGGCGATATTCGAACAGAGGTTTCTTGCTATGTAATCGATGGTAATGTATCCTACAACGTCTTGTTGGGATGTCCGTGGATACATGAGAACATGATCATTCCTTCTACACTTCACCAGTGCTTCAAGTATGTCAACGATGATGGCATCGTGAAGACGGAGTTTGTCGATGTCGATCCTTTTAAGGGTATTGAAACCTGCTACAGAGATTCGGTACTTTATCAATCTCAGCCTCCAATGGATAACGGGAATGAAGCTGACGATGAAGCTGAAGTGAGTTCATCCGCCAGTGATGGTCTCCTGATTATCCGAGTCAAAGGATGTACTACTCCAAAAAGTACTCCAAAGCTTCTCACAATCTGGGTTAAAAAGAAGAATCCTGATAAGGTCAAACCCTTGACCATCACTCTCCGTAAAACATCTCGGGTAGAACCTGCTGAAGTCCGTCCTCCCAATCCTGAAGAGTTACCCTATGTGGCAAACTTGGCCAAGTCTGTGGCTCCTATTCCAGACAATGATCCCTTCAATGAGTATATCAAATACACAAAATAATGTACCTTCAGTGGATGATTTTATCACTGAAGAAGAACTTTCATATTTTCTAAGTAAAGGTTTATCTTTGAATTACTCCGATGTCTACCAATCTGAAAACTAGTATATAGATACGATATATGCCCTAGAGCACGGCATAGGACCACATCTCTGCATGCCGGTCACAACGTCTCGTCTAGGGAAAAAATCAGGCCAGAAGATATCTACTACTTCATCATTCCAGCTAAAAAGAAGAGTGAAGAATCGATCATCTTTGGTCGAATAATTGGCGAAAGAAAGTTCGTTCTGGACTCCACTTCTCCCAATCACAACACTTAAGCTGACTATGACTCTAGGAAAATACAACTTTACCGATATAGTTGGCAAGCTAAGAATATCATCCAGAACATGGGATATGATATAAAAAGCGACCAGGGTCTAAACTACGGTCGAGGACGACGATTGCCAATACGTCACTTTGCTCCTTCCGACAAACCCGAGAACTATTATCAACAAAATGGTGTTGGTTTGGGTTACGTCACTCCTCCAAAGACTCCTGAAAGATCAGACGTCGAAGCAGATCGTTGTTCTCATTTGTCACGACCTGTACCCTAGAGTAAGGACACGAGACGTGGGTACGTCCAGCCTACGCCGCAGTGTCGGCGGTAGAACGCTATACTAGGTCACAACATCTTACAATATAATGCTAAACAGTTTATACTCTCCGAATGGGGTGACATAGCAGAATGTAAACTCAATCACAACTAAGGAAGAAGAAGCACGATATGATATAGAACTCAAAGAAATACAGATGATCAAAAAGTCTAAGATAACATCTCAGCAAATATCCAGAATACAAGTCTCAGCTACTGAATATGAAAGAATATATACAACCCAGATCTCAAGACAGAAATAAGTCTAACTAATTAGTCTCAAGACAACATAATTAAGATAAAGCCTAACTAAGCTAGTCTAGGGAGTAGGGATAATGTCATCAGCTAGAGCTGGGTCCTCCTGAGAGTCCAGCTCACAAGTATCGTCTAGGGCTACTCCGTAGAAGGTATCCACACAGGCCTCCTCCTCGTCCTCTGTAATATTTTCAACAGGTCCAGTCAGGACAGGAGCGAGCACAATACATCTCAACAGATCATAGCAGGTTAGAAAATATAATCATGCAGTAAAGTAAGATACATGTACTGAAAGAAATACAGTATGTAAACGGAGAGAGAACTGTAATAGAAATATCTACTATAATAGAGATCTAACAGTGGCTAGTGAGTCAGAGTACAATATAGACATGTAAATGGCATAGGAGATTCTGATGCTACACTACGGAAAGATTCTGATGCTACACTACTTGGATAATATTCACATGTCTACTTCTACTCCCTCGTACCCCTAATCAATACATAAGGATCCAGCCAGGTTATGTTATGATTCCATGCAATAGCCCACAAGGGGTGATACATGGTATGCCCATAAATGGGTAATTCTAGGAATGCCCATAATGGGAGATTCAAGGAGTCTCTGTGATCATGAGAGTACATGTCACAAGTGTTCAATGAACCATGAAGCATAGTGATACACAATATAAGTGAAACGTACAGAACATGTAGTATCCGATGCTCCTAAAGGATAACATCTCAAGAAGGGATCCATATAGTACTAATCCGTGTGACCAACGTGACAGTATCAAGTAAAGTAATTTAAAGCAGGAAAATAATTTAAGCAGGATATGAAATGATCAGAGAATGTACTCGCCTGGTATCTGAGTGTCCGGATGAAATGTACTGTCCGAGGAGAGGTGTCTGGCTCCTAATCAGAACAACACAAGTCACAACAAGTCTAAAATGATAACAAGATACAATTTAATGCATTCTAATAAATCTAGGTCAATCTAGGCCAAAGTCAACTCTTGGTCAACTCTGGTCAACCCTAGAAGTTAAACTATGTCAACTATGGTCAAACTAGTTCTAACAAGTCTAAACTAGGTCAAACAAGTCATTCTAGGTCTATCTAGTCCATAAAAGTCTAACCAAACTATATAGAAAATCAACATACAATCCTTGATACAATTTGTGTATACACATTATATATACAAAGTCAACCTATGCTATAGAGTGCTAATATATATAGGCATGAATCAACTTATATATATATATATATATATATATATATATATATATATATATATATATATATATATATATATATATATATATATATATATATACATACATACATCACTTTATGATTATATAGATACTAATATGCATTTACATACCTAATAGGCCTATACAATACACATACATATATTATACATTAACTTTACATATATACATTACATACATATATGGATATTCACATATTATATATACATATATATGTATATAGAGAGAAGGAAAGGTAAAGTGTGTGCACATGTGAGTGTATGTGTGTGTTAGAGAGTAGCAGTGATAGGAAAACAGAAAACAGTGTGTGGAATAGAAAATAGGACAGTGAGTTAATCATTCCCAGGTTTAAAGGTAAATGAACATTTGAATCATAAACATTTAAAAGTTAACATTCAACTCTACTTCAGTTAAAGGGAAAGAAGGAAACAAATCCTCAGATTTGTGAGAACTAGCATTCACATATCAGTTCAGCCTATTGACAGTTTACAACACCAATTTTAAAACAAAACAAAACACAACCAATTCATTCCTATACCAACAGTTTTCAGTTCAACACTGAAACAGTCCAAATTTGAGGCCAAAACTCCACCAAATCCATTGAAATTTGACATTTAGTTAGAATACAAGTAGGAAATCATAATTAGGTTTTAAATCATGCTAATAGCAGTATTAATTGGTTAATTTAACTGCCAAAGTTCGAATATAAAAACTGGGAAAATACAGGTTATGTTTATGGTATTAGTTTTAGGGGAAATTGCAAAAATGTAAATCAAAACATATTAATCATGCAATTCGTTGGTTGGTAATTATCATGTAGGGTGTGTATGTGTCATTTAGTGTCAAAGTGTCACACCACCACTTGACACAACGTGTCCAACACGAATAAACCAATTCAGTACACTGGACACTGCACAGCAGTGCACTGTCTCGTGCACAAGTGCACACGTGTCGTGCACCCGACACAGGCCAAACCAAGACACGTGTTCACAAACCTAGGTTCACCAGGTGTCAGGCTACCTACGTGTCACCCTGCGTCGTGTCGCACAGACGTGTCCAACACAACGTATGAGAACCCGATTTCACGACTGAACAGTCAGTGTAAAAATAGTACAGTGTCTCGTGTTCCCTCGACACGACACGAGGGTTCGTACCACTTGGAGAGTGTCGTGTCAGACTCTGCCCCAACGTGTCCATGAAGTTACACGTGTCACCGTGTCCTACCCAGTGAGCACTTGGCCCCGAATAGCAGGACACGTACACTGCTCGCACGCGTATGTGCACCCGCGTGTGCACGTGTCCAAACCGACACGATAAGACTCCAAATCACTCCCAGTCAACCAGAATCATGTAAGCCACATCAAAACACAAATTCCTATTTAAACACTTTCCTAAAAATAATTCAAAATGCCCTTTGGGGTATTTCATCAAAAACCTTAACTAATGGGCTGATACGTGTCCATTTAGGACACGAAATGAACACAAAATCCTATAAAAATCTAGGGTTATCTAGGGGATACTTAGATCTAGGTCATTATGCAAAAATAACATCATCTAATAAAGAGTTTTAGGGATTTACCTATTGGTGTCACAACTCCTCAAAAAGCTCCAAAGAGGGGTGTCTCCTTACTCCCCAAACTTCACCAAATTGCTATCAAACTGAGAATAAAATATACAAACAACAAGAATTCCTAACTACTACAATTTGTTTGAGGGAAAAATGAATTAATTTGGATTTTCTATGAATTAATAAAGTTGGTACATACCTCTCTTTCCAAATAAAACTTTCCTAAAGAGGCTAGCCCTAATAGAAGAGAGTATTTATAGGGTGGGATTCCCTAGGCTAGTGTAGCCGGCCATAGAGTGAATTAGGGTTAGGGTTAGCTAGTGGGTAGGGCTTGGGCTTCTATGGGCTTAATCATTAATCAATGGTTCAAAACCATAAGTCATGGCTTATGACTAAAAGCCTTTCAATTCTAACTTGAGTTTAATAACTAACCATAGGTTAACTCTAGTCTAACTAGGGTTACATGACCTAACCAAGTCCAAACACAACTAGGGTTAGCTTCTAGATTAGCCTACCAAGTCAATGCTAGTCCAAGTCAACCTAGTCAACCATCATTCAAATAATTCCAAAATAAATTCTAAAAATTTCCATAAATTCAAATAAATTATAATAAAATCAAATAACCTCAAAATGAAAAAATACCCTCAAACTAGAAATATGGTAGTGACAAATCTACCCTCCTTAAAAGAATTTCGTCCTCGAAATTGAAAGGCGAAATGCAACTGATGAAAAGGATAGAAAGTATACCTCACGGTCCAAAAAGATATGGGTATCGCTCGCGCATCTCATCCTCCCGCTCCCAGGTAGACTCTCCTGGAGAATGATGCCTCCATGCGATGCGTACCAAGGGTATCACCTGGTTTCTCAGAACCTTCTCCCGTCGATCCAGTATCTCCACTGGCTGCTCTGGATAGCTGAGAGAAGGCCCATCCTCAATCTCCGAATGATCGAGCACATGGCTAGGATCAGCCACGTACCGTCTCAACTGTGATACATGGAATACGTTATGGACCCCCACTAGTGCAGGTGGCAAGTCTAGCCTGTATGCCACATCACCGACTCTCCCGCTGATAACGAAAGGGCCGATGAAGCACGGGCTAAGCTTCCCACCTCCACCAAAACGTATCGTACCACGAGTCGGAGATATCCTCAAGAAAACCTGGTCTCCAACCTAATCACAAGCAAGGTCTCAATTTAATTATGATAAACAAATATGATCAAAATCATAAACAAACAAACCTAAATCTAATCCTACTCTAATCTGTACCTCAAACTCCAAGGGCCTCCGGTGGCTATCGGCCCAGTGTCGATGTCTTTCCTGTGCCACGCGAAGTCTGTCCTTGATGAGCTTCACCTTCTCGGCTACGTCAACAACCATCTCTGGTTCTAGTAAAGCTCGCTCACCAATATCATCTCAAGATAAGGGTGTACGACACCTATGCCCGTACAGAGCCTCGAAAGGTGACATCTTAATACTGGCATGGAAACTGTTGTTGTAAGCAAACTCCACCAAATATAGATGATCCTCCCGGGAACCTCCACAGTCCAGGACGCACGTCCGCAGCATATCCTCAAGTGTCTGAATAGTCCTCTCTGACTGTCCGTCCGTCTGGGGGTGGTATGTAGTACTAAACTTGAGCTGAGTGCCCAAGCTGGTCTGCAGACTCCTCCAAAAATAGAAAGTAAAGCGACCATCCCGATCTGAGACGATGCTGACCGGAACCCCATGAATCCTGACTATCTGCCGCATATACATCTCTGCAAGCCTCTCTGTAGATGTACCCACCTTGAATGACAAGAAGTAGGCCGATTTGGTCAACCTGTCAACGATGACCCAAATCGCGTCTTTCCCTCATGGTGTACGCAGCAATCCAGATACGAAATCTATAGTAATATGCTTCCACTTCCACTCGGGAATGGGCAACGACTGCAATAATCCACCGGGCCTCTGCCTCTCTGCCTTGACCTGCTGACAGACCAAGCACCTAGCTACGAAGTGAGCTACCTCCCACTTCATCCCGGACCACCAAACATGCTCCCTCAGATCTCGGTACATCTTGTTGGCACCAGGGTGTATAGAGTACTGAGATCTGTGGGCCTCCTGCAAAACCTGCTCCCTGAGATCTCTGCTGGGCACACATAACCTGGAACCGTGCCTCAAGGCACCATCCTCTGCAAGAGAAAACTCGCCATCCAGCAATCCTGCTCAAACCTGCTCTCGGAGACACTGCAGAGCAATGTCCTCAAACTGTGCCGACTTGATCCTCTCCACCAAGTCTGACTGAATCTGTATGCCCCATATCTGCATCTGCACTCTGGGCACGATCACCTCAATCCCCAGGCTCTCCAAATCAGCAAGCAAGTGACGGTTCATGGTCAAATACATGGCTGTCGGATACCTACTCAAGGCATCGGCAACCACGTTGGCCTTCCCTGGGTGATACTGAAGTAGGATGTCAAAGTCCTTCATCAACTCTAGCCATCTGTGCTGCCTCATGTTCAACTCCTTTTGAGTGAACACATACTTTAAGCTCTTGTGATCTGTAAAAATCTCCACCCTCTCTCCATACAGATAATCCTTCCACAACTTCAGAGCAAATATTACTGCTGCAAGCTTCAGGTCATAGGTAGGGTAGTTCTTCTCATGGGGACGTAACTGCCTGGAAGCTTAGGCAATCACCTTCTCGTGCTGCTGCAATACACAACCCTGCCCCTTTCCTGAAGCATCACTATTGATAGTGAATCTCCCTGATCCTTAAGGCAATGTCAGAATCGGAGCTGTCGTAAGCCGCTTCTTCAACTCATCAAAAGCTGCCTGACACTCCTCTGACCAAACATACTCAGCATCCTTCCGGGTCAACCAAGTCAACAGCTCTGCAACCCGGGAGAAATCCTGCACAAATCTGTGATAATATCCTGCCAGCCCCAGGAAACTCCTGATCTCTGCCACTGAAGTCGGCGCTGCCCATGTCTCATCTGCAATGAACTTCTTGGGGTCAACTGAGATACCATCTCCAGTCACCACATGCCCCAAGAAGTCTACCCGGTCCAAGAAGAACTCATACTTGGAGAGCTTCCCATAAAGCTGCTCCTTCTTGAGTGTCTCCAGCACTATCCTCAGATGCTCCCCGTGCTCCTCCTCAGTCTTGGAATATACCAAGATGTCGTCAATGAACACCACAACAAACTGATCCAGGTAATGGTGGAACACCTTGTTCATTAGGTTCATAAACATTGCTGGTGCATTGGTTAGCCCAAACGGCATAACCAAAAACTCAAACTGCCCGTACCTCATCCTGAAAGCAGTCTTGGGAATATCCTCCCCCTTCACCTTCACCTGGTGATATCCTTACCTCAGATCAGTCTTGAAAAATACTCGAGCTCCGCTCAACTAGTCAAAAAGATCGTCGATCCGCGGCTGTGGGTATCTGTTCTTGATCGTGAGGTTGTTGAGTGTCCTATAGTCAATACACATCCGTACTGACCCATCCTTCTTCGGCACAAACAACACTAGTGTACCCCATGGCGACGAACTCGAACGGATGAAGCCCTTATCCTGCAGCTCATCAACCTGCTTCTTCAGCTCCACCAACTCACTGTTGTTTACTCGATAGACATGCTGAGAGATGGGTTCCGCTCTTGGAACCAAGTCTATCGAGAACTCAATGTCTCTGTCCGATGGCAATCCAGGCAACTCCTCTGGAAAAACATCCATATACTCTGCTATTAAGGGGTGTAGAATCGTCTGCTCCTCAACCGAGACTCTGCAGAAAACTCTGCTGCTCTGCTCCGCCTGAGGTCTGGAGTACTCAAACTCTGGCTCCCTCGGCGCTCTGAAGAGAACTCTACCCCCTCTATAATCAATGCTGGCGTGGTGCCTGCTCAACTAATCTATACCGAGTACTATATCGTAGTTCGACAATGGCATTACAAGCAGGCTCACCTCCAACTCACGGCCTCCCAGAACAACCTCCGACCCTTACAAACATCACTCACGAGGATAATGCCACCCCCGGTCGTGATCTTGTAAGTCCTAGGCAACGATTCAGCTATGATACCGTGTCTAATCATAAAAGATACTGATATGAAGCTATGCGAAGTACCGAAATCGAATAATACAAAAGCTGGACTGGAGTCGAGAAGAACCGAACCTGCGATCAGCTCTTCTATCACCTCTGTATCTCCGGCCGCCATGGCAAAAACTTGCCCCTGCTGGCCTTCCCTGGCCTGCTGCTGGTGCTGGACGAACCTCTGCTGCTGTGTCGGCAGGGCTGGTCCCCTCTGCTGGCCTCTGGAGCTTTGACTGCTGCCCCATGAGCTGCTCGTCCCATGCGACACTCCCTCATCTGGTGGTCTGCTGAACAACACACTGGGCACTGGCCCAGCCTCTTCCGGCACTCTTTGAAGACATGCCCGAGCTTCTTGCAGTAAGCACAAGTGGTAACCTGTCTCTGGCCTTGCTGGTGCTGTCTCGGCTGCTGCTGCTGGTGAACTGGCCTCTGTTGGATCGACTACGGCTGGAACTGCCTCGGCTGCTGGTGCTGAAAGTAAGGCCTCTTAGCCTGGCCTCCGTTGCTGCTGCCCCCAACTGGGTCTCGCCCCCTCTTGAGCCTAAGCTCAAGATCATCCTCAACCAATAAGGCTCCCGTCAATATCTTCTCAAAAGTGGCATCCCTGTTGCCCTTGGTCAAGGACTTGACCTCCTTGACCAGACCCTTTCGGAACCTCTGGGCCTTCGCCGTCTCGCTCAAGCCCTCTACGAATCTGTCGAGGCGGCCGAACTCCCCAGCGTACTCATCCACTGACAGGCTCCCCTGAACTAAGCTCTCGAACTGCGACTCCAAGGCTCTGAGCGCTGAATCTGGAGAGAACTTCTTCTTGAAGGAGCCCTTGAACTCCTTCCAGGTCTGTCCAGCTACCCCTACCCTGGGTCTGACTGATACCAGGTGCGAGCAAGATCTCGCATCCGGCTAGCTGCTGCCTCTATCTGGAGATCTGTCGGTATCCGGGCCAGGCGGAAGATCTCCTCTATATGCTCGATCCATTCGTCAGCATATAGAATCCCCTCTGTCCCCAGGAAGTCTCTGGGGCTCATCTTTTGGAACTGCTCTATCCCCGGTGTCCTCGGCTGCTGGACCACTGGTCGAGCTGCGACTGTCGTAAGAGCCAACTCCATGCCCATGTCCTATCGAGCCTGCTGCCGGTCAATGAACTGCTGGAAGTAGGAGAACATCTGTGCCGCATCCACGTATCCTGTAGGCGGCGGCTGCTGGAAAGGCACATCTGAGATGACTGGGTCCTGCCTCCGAGCCGGTGGAGGCATATCCCCTGCTGCTGCTGCTGAAGTCCCAATACGAGCAGAGGTGGCAGGAGCTGCAGTCTCTTGTCTCTGCTGAACTGGATGAGAGGTAGCAGACCCCTCTATAACATCTCCATGAGTGGTACGGTACGACCGCGTCTCCACCATCCTGAAGACATACCAAACAAGAGTATCAATTTCTGAGAAAGAAGCGATATAATAAAGGCGGACAGTTAAAATTCAAAAAGAATCGATTGACAGAAAGGATTTAGATGGCAATAAAAGAGTTTTTCCTAATTTGATTGAGTACCTTGAAACTAATGTCCTATATCCTACTGCAGGCTGTAGTGATACTCTGGTTCGACTACCACTACACTTCTAGTGCAGACCTGCATGGGCCACCACTAAATACGTGTCACGACCTGCACCCTAGAGTAAGGCCACGAGACGTGGGTACGTCCAGCCTACACCGCAGTGTCGGCGGTAGAACGCTGTCCTAGGTCACAACATCTAACAATATAATGCTAAACACTTTATACTCCCCGAATGGGGGTGACATAGAAGAATGTAAACTCAATCACAACTAAGGAAGAAGAAACACGATATGATATAGAACTCAAAGAAATATAGATGATCAGAAAGTCTAAGATAACATCTCAGCAAATATCCAGAATACAAGTCTCAGCTACTAAATATGAAAGAATATATACAACCCAGATCTCAAGACAGAAATAAGTCTAACTAACTAGTCTCAAGACAACATAAGTAAGATAAAGCCTAACTAAGCTAGTCTAGGCAGTAGGGGTAATATCATCAGCTAGAGCTGGGTCCTCTTGAGAGTCCAGCTCACAAGTGTCGTCTAGGGCTGCTCCGTAGAAGGTATCCACACAGGCCTCCTCCTCGTCCTCTGTAATATTTTCAACAGGTCCAGTCAGGACAGGAGCGAGCACAATACATCTCAACAGATCATAGCAGGTTAGAAAATATAATCATGTAGTAAAGTAAGATACAGGTACTGAAAGAAATATAGTATGTAAACAGAGAGAGAACTGTAATAGAAATATCTACTATAATAGAGATCTAACAGTGGCTAGTGAGTCAGAGTACAATATAGACATGTAAATGGCATAGGAGATTCTGATGCTACACTACAGAAAGATCCTGATACTACACAACTTGGATAATATTCACATGTCTACTTCTACTCCCCCGTACCCCAAATCAATACACAAGGATCTAGCCAGGTTATGTTATGATTCCATGCAATGGCCCACAGGGGATGAAACATGGTATGCCCATAAATGGGTGATTCTGGGAATGCCCATAATGGGAGATTCAAGAAAACTCTGTGATCATGAGAGTACATGTCACAAGTGATCAATGAACCATGAAGCATAGTGATACATAATGTAAGTGAAACGCACAGAACATGTAGTATCCGATGCTCCTAAATGATAACATCTCAAGAAGGGATCCATATAGTACTAATCTGTGTGACCAACGTGACAGTATCAAGTAAAGTAATTTAAAGCAGGAAAATAATTCTAAGCAGGAAATGAAATGATCAGAGAATGTACTCGCCTGGTATCTGAGTGTCTGGATGAAATGTACTGTCCGAGGAGAGGTGTCTGGCTCCTAATCAGAACAGCACAAGTCACAACAAGTCTAAAATGATAACAAGATGCAATTTAATGCATTCTAATGAATCCAGGTCAATCTAGGCCAAAGTCAACTCTTGGTCAACTCTGGTCAACCCTAGAAGTCAAACTAGGTCAACTATGGTCAAACTAGGTCTAACAAGTCTAAACTAGGTCAAACAAGTCATTCTAGGTCTAACTAGTCCATACAAGTCTAACCAAACTATATAGGAAATCAACATACAATCCTTGATACAATTTGTGTATATACATTATACATACAAAGTCAACCTATGCTATAGAGAGCTAATATATATAGGCATGAATCAACTTATACTTATATATATATATATATATATATATATATATATATATATATATATATATATATATATATATATATATATTTTTTATATATATATATATATATATATATATATATATATATATATATATATATATATATATATTAGCTCTCTCTCTATATATATATATATATATATATATATATATATATATATATATATATATATATATATACTTATATATATATATATATATATATATATATATATATATATATTAAAATATATATATATATATATATATATATACATACATCACTATATGATTATATAGATACTAATATGCATTTACATACCTAATAGGCCTATACAATACACATACATATATTATACATTAACTTTAGATATATACATTACATACATATATAGATATTCACATATTATATATACATATATATGTATATAGAGAGAAGGAAAGGTAAAGTGTGTGCACATGTGAGTGTATGTGTGTGTTAGAGAGTAGCAGTGATAGGAAAACAAAAAACAGTGTGTAGAATAGAAAATAGGACAGTGAGTTAATCATTCCCAGGTTTAAAGGGAAATGCACATTTGAATCATAAACATTTAAAAGTTAACATTCAACTCTACTTTAATTAAAGGGAAAGAAGGAAACAAATCCTCAGATTTGTGAGAACTAGCATTCACATATCAGTTCATCCTATTGACAGTTTACAACACCAATTTTAAAACAAAACACAACCAATTCATTCCTATACCAACAGTTTTCAGTTTAACACTGAAAACAGTCCAAATTTGAGGCCAAAACTCCACCAAATCCATTGAAATTTGACATTCAGTTAGAATACAAGTAGGAAATCATCATTAGGTTTTAAATCATGCTAATATCAGTATTAAATGGGGAAATTTAACTGCCAAAGTTCTAATATGAAAACTGGGAAAATACAGGATATGTTTATGGTATCAGTTTTAGGGGAAATTACAAAAATGTAAATCAAAACATGTTAATCATGCAATTCATTGGTTGGTAATTATCATATAGGGTCTGCACGTGTCATTTAGTGTCAAAGTGTCACACCACCACTTGACACGACGTGTCCAACACAAATAAACCAATTCAGTACATTGGACAATGCACAGCAGTACACTGTCTCGTGCACAAGTGCACGCGTGTCGTGCACCCGACACAGACCAAACCAAGACAAGTGTTCACAAACCTACGTTCGCCAGGTGTCAGGCTACCTTCGTGTCACCCTGCACTGCCGTGTCGTGTCGCACAGATGTGTCCAACATAACTTATCAGAACCCAATTTCACGACTGAATAGTCAGTATAAAAACAGTGCAGCAGTGCAGTGTCTCGTGTTCCTTCGACACGACACGAAGGGTCGTGCCACTGGGAGTGTCGTTACAGATACTACAGCAACGTGTCCATGAAGTTACACGTGTCCCCGTGTCCTACCCAGTGAGCACTTGGCCCCGAGTAGCAGGACACGCACACTGCTCGCGTGCGTGTGTGCACCCGTGTGTGCACGTGTCCAA
Organism: Iris pallida; assembly: GCA_029216955.1. NCBI lineage: Eukaryota > Viridiplantae > Streptophyta > Magnoliopsida > Asparagales > Iridaceae > Iris > Iris pallida. The sequence continues at coordinate 252,590 of JANAVB010043138.1, read as the reverse complement.
ACCGACACGATACGACACCAAATCACTCCCAGTCAACCAGAATCATGTAAGCCACATCAAAACACAAATTCATATTTAAACACTTTCCTAAGAACAATTCAAAATGCGGGGCATTTCATCAAACACCTTAACTAATGGGCTGATACGTGTCCATTTAGGACACGAAATGGACACAAAATCCTACAGAAATCTAGGGTTAGCTAGGGGACACTTAGATCTAGGTCATTATGCAAAAATAACAGCATCTAATAAAGAGTTTTAGGGATTTACCTATTGGTGTCACAACTCCTCAAAAAGCTCCAAAGAGGGGTGTCTCCTTGCTCCCCAAACTTCACCAAATTGCTATCAAACTGAGAATAAAAACAACAAGAATTCCTAAATTAAAACCTATTGCAATTTGTTTGAGGGAAAAAGGAATTAATTTGGATTTTCTATGAATTAATGAAGTTGGTACATACCTCTCTTTCCAAATGAAACTTTCCTAAAGAGGCTAGCCCTAATGGAAGAGAGTATTTATAGGGTAGGATTCCCTAGGCTAGTGTAGCCGGCCATAGAGTGAATTAGGGTTAGGGTTAGCTAGTGGGTTGGGCTTGGGCTTTTATGGGCTTAATCATTAATCAATGGTTCAAAACCATAAGTCTTGGCTTATGACTAAAAGCCTTTCTATTCTAACTTGAGTTTAATAACTAACCATAGGTTAACTCTAGTCTAACTAGGGTTACATGACCTAACCAAGTCCAAACACAACTAGGGTTAGCTTCTAGGTTAGTCTACCAAGTCAATGCTAGTCCAAGTCAACCTAGTCAACCATCATTCAAATAATTCCAAAATAAATCCTAAAAATTTCCATAAATTCAAATAAATTATAATAAAATCAAATAACCTCAAAATAACAAAAATACCCTCAAACTAGAAATGTGGTAGTGACATCATTCTTCTGATTCCTGCCTCTGGGATTTAGACTCCAGTATTGGAGATATGTTCAAATCAACTTTGTCCGTCAACATGGTGTCAGTTGACCAAATTGCAGACGATGTCCAATCGATCGAGCTTGAACAATGGGCTCAAAAAAGTATACTAGGTGGGAGTTACGTTTCAAAAAATGTGAACCACCTATTGAAGACAAAGTCTTCAAAGTTAATTTAGGAGATGAATCATCTCTTAAACCAATCTTCATCAGCAAAAGTTTGTCTAACGAAGAACGACTATCATTATATAGCTTATAAGAGAATACATTGACGTCTTTGCATGGAGCTATGAAGATATGCCAGACTTGGACCCTAAAGTTGCTATACACCGCCTAAATATCTCGTCCAAGGCTAAGCCAGTGAAGCAGCAGCAATGACGATTTCGACCAGATATCATGGAGGCCATCGAGAGTAAAGTTAAGAACCTTATTTCCAGCGGATTCATTCACGAAGAACAACACCCTGACTGGGTCGCTAATATTGTGCCAGTTATGAAAAAGAATGGTAAAGTTCGAGTCTATATCGATTACCATGATTTGAACTCTGTATGCCCAAAAGATGAGTTTCTTCTACCGATCACCGACGTAATGATCGACAATACTTGCGGCTTCGAGGGAATGTCCTTCATAGATGGGTTCTCAGGCTACAACCAGATCAAGATGTTCCCCGACGATGAGAAACACATATCTTTTCGAACACCGTTGGAAGTATACTGCTATACGGTGATGCCCTTCAGATTAAAAAATACAGGGGCAATATACCAGCTAGCTATGAACATAATTTTTTATGATTATTTGTGCAAAACAGTAGAATCTGACGTAGATGATATCGCAGTTAAAAGTTGTCTCAAGGGCAACCACCTCCAAGATTTAAGAACGGTGTTCGAACTAATGCGTGCACACCAACTCACGATGAATCCAACCAAGTCTTTCTTGGAGTCTCCAGTGGCAAGTTTCTTGGTTTTATTATCACTTCAAAGGGTATACATCTTGACCCGGAGAAAGTAAAAGCTATCCTCGATATGAATCCCCCAAGAAATCTCAAAAAGCTATGCGGACTTCAAGTAATGCTAGCCTACATCAGACGTTTCATTTCAAACCTTTTTGGAAGGTGTAAACCGTTTACTCAGCTCATGAAGAAAGGAGTATCTTTCGTCTGGACTGAACAATGTCAACGCGTAATTGACGACATCAAGAAATATCTCACAAGACCTCCAGTATTGGTGGCTCCAATAATGGGGAAGCCCTTCTTACTATATGTCTGCGCTATGGAGCATTCCCTTGGTGCCCTATTAGCTCAGAAGAATGAAGGTGGCCATGAACATGCAATCTACTACCTTAGTCGCGCTATGGTGGATGCCGAGCACAGATACACACCTGTGGAAAATGAATGTCTCGTACTGGTATTTGCTATCCAGAAGACACGCCACTATGTGTCTGGATAGACTATCTATATCATATCTAAAGTCAATCCTCTCATAATACTCATGACTAAACCGGGTTCTCATAATTCCCGTTTAGCTACATGGGCAATGTTGTTGACTCCATACGATATGTAGTTCGTCCCTCAGAAGGCAGTAAAAGGCCAAGCGTTTGTTGATTTCCTAGCAGCTTATCCGGTGCCAGAATCTTCCAAACTCTATGATGAAATCCCGGACAAAGTGGTGGAGTCTAACACTACAACCGAGGAAATCACCATTTGGCGAATGTTCTTTGACGATGCATCAAGAACAGGACCTAAAGGAAATATCGTGGTCAGAGTAGTCATCGTGCTTGTGTCACCCAACCATCTAGTTATACACTGTGCATATTCTCTCGTGGAACCCTGTACTAACAACGTGGTCGAATATAATGCCCTACTGATCGGCCTTCAACTGGCAAAACAATTGGTAGTTGACTATCTAGAAGCTTACGACGATTCTAAGCTAATAGTTAGTCAGGTCCGAGGGGATTATGAAGTTAGTCACGAAGACCTCATCCTATATGAGAAAGCAATAATCGAATTGGCTTCTACTTTTGCTGGATTCTTCATCGAGCACGTGCCTCGACTACAGAATATAGAAGCAGATGCTTTAGTCGATCATGCTGCTTCCTTGACCGTCCCTAGCAATACTCGACATTCGATCATAGTGTTTGGTCGAGAGCTATTCTGTGTGAAAGATGCCTTGCATATCCATCACAATTATGCAACAGAAACAAGCATCAACATTAAAGACTGGAGATTTCCTTTCATAGACTACGCCATCTACAAAATCCTTCCAGAGAAACCAAAAGAAGCAGTGTCTGTCCAAAGGCGATCCCTCAGATTTTACTATGATACAACTACCAAAATGTTGTAACGACGGGCTTCTATTATGATGTCTATCAGACACAGAAGCCAAACATGCACTCCGTGAGGTTCACGACGGAGTTTGTGGCACACATCAACCAGGCCCTAAATTACAAGATCGTCTAAGACGAATGGGTTATTATTGGCCCACGATGATAGAAAATGCTGTTGAATATGCAAAGAAGTGTAAGGCTTGTCAATTCTACGCCGATTTTATTCATCAACCTTCGAATTTTCTACACCCGACGGCAGCATCTTACATTGCCTTCATGGGTACACCCTACTGGTTTATACCCCTATATGCTACTTGTACCCCGATACTGATTGATACCTATGTTGTCAAGTACTTAACTCTGCTTTCAAACCCTACAACTCTTATACAAATGTTTGAGAGATAACTACTGCTATTTCTATTACCTTTAATCCTTTATTGCCACTGTTGACCCAGAGACACTACTTCCATGTTCACCCTTGTTACTATCCAACCCTGACTCCCTATGTATTTATTTGATACTCAAAATATGTATCAAAGTTCACTTTTCCAATAAAAAAATTATCCTACAGGTAAACCCTACCTAATAGCATACCCCCTATATGTAACCTATCATGATCTTTCTCTACTACTTTACCCATACTCCTCGACGCATGGTATTAGCCCCCTATATGTATAGTTTACTGCTGCAACTTATATGTGGTCTGGTGGCACATCCCCACACAAATTATTTTAATGTACCTAGACCAACCAGCTGTTACCTAAACTCATACCAACTGATACCTGGACTTGTATCAGATGTTAGCTGAACATGAGTGAATCCTCCTACCTATGTGATTTCATTACTAGACCTATACAAATGCATCTAGACTGTACATTAGCGCATCTACGATGTCGGCTACTTGTATACTCTTGTATCCGACTGCTACTAGGTCCATAGGTTAAATCTTATTAGAGCCATAACTGACTCTACCCTGTCTTGGCTTTACTACCTTCACGAGACACACCCTTCCTTTTTCTTCCTATCCTACATGGCATCTGTACCCACATTCTAATGTTATGGCCAAGCCTACTGATCATGTCTTGAACACTCTATTCTGAACTTGATGTGGTATACCAATAGAATGTACTCTTGACACTACTCGCACATCCCTAGATACCCTCTCAACCCATATGACCCTTTATATTACTGATACACATGTATCTTACTCAAGTATACTCCTAGTTTAGGTACTGTAATCTGGTTGGCACACATGTTACCTGCATGCACACATCCATATTTATTCGTGTCCCGGTTACTCTGTACAAGCAGGTACGCTCTAACATATTAATTTGGTCGGCCATCAGTTTGTTACTGCTACACATAGACGCATACACAACATGCGTATCTATTTCCTTACTGATATTACCTGCCCTGTACACAGATACTCTATTGACCTAATCCTCACCTGTTCGCTCGCACACAGAAACTACAACTAGGTGGCAACTAGCAGCACCCTTCCAAACATAGGCTTCACCCCTATACGTATAGAATTGATACCCCAAACAGCCAACATGCACCTATATGCTACTTGTAGGTTATAGTGGACACTTTCTATTATTGCATCCACATCAAGGTGTTCTTCCTACTGTCTCTAAATCCTTTCCTTATACCTAGGTACCCAACATCTGACATGAACGACAGTTACTTATGTCTTAGTATGCAGCAACTTTTATTTCCTTCCTATACCTTGCTGTTCTATACTAACACTGCCTCCAAAAGGCGGATACTAAATCCATATATGGACATGAGGATGTCATAGCTGCCTTGATTCTGCTACTGCAGTTTCCCAAATTTTTATATGAATGCTCTTTCCCAGATTCCTGCACAACCTATATAGCAGATTGAAAACTACTGTAGTGCCCTATATTACCCGGTATAATAGGTATACAGACATCTACATATGCCCACCCGCAGGTATGGACAATGGATAAACCATCTTAAACACGTGTCTGTACTTCCTATTAACAGGACTTAGCATCTTACTATGAATCAAGGACCCTTGCCTATATATTGAATCAAACACTTGATATGCTATGCACAAAAGAAAGAGAGATTAGTTATTACCTCAGAGATGAAGATCCGCAGTTGGCTATGGCACAAAACTTATCACATGAGGAGAATCCAAGGGTCTTGCAATGAAGCACAAATTTCTTAAGTTTTACGAAAAGTGTAGGCGGGGGTCAATTGATTACCTTTATAGGCTGTTGATCCTATGGAAAGAGATAGTAGAAATTTGATTTAAACTCATATTTGGATAGCTTTGTTCGGCTATCAAATGATTGGAGAAACCATTATTTGAATTTGAATTGAATTCAAATACAAGTGGGGTTTAAGTTGGTCGACAAAAGAACAGAGTAATTTGAGTTTAAATTCTTTGCACAAAGGCCCTTTCAGAATTTAGTCTTTACTAAAACCCCTATCCTTATGTTTAATGCAAATAGCATTCACAAAATCAATATGATAATCATTAAAAAAATTACACTAAAGGAACAAAATTGGGTCTAAGGTTTTACAATCCACTATGGCACAAGCTTTAACTGAGTGCTTGCAACACTAACAACAACTGTAGATGCATGGAAAAGAATAGGAATTTTTATGCGGCCCAGAATCAACAGAAAACTTCATGCGGCTCGAAACCTAGGGAGTTTCATGCGGCTCAAAATCCCTGGGAGCTTCATGTGCCTCAGAAAGCTTCATGCGGCTCAAAAAGCTTCATGCGGCCTTATGCGGCTCAAAATCCCTGGGAGCTTCATGCGGCTCAGAATGCTTCATGCGGCTCAGAAAGCTTCATACGGCCTTATGTGGTTCAAAATCTGCCTATACAACTGGCCATAATTGCTCTGACATAAAGGCGACACCTCTGACAAAGATGATTGCTCTGACATAAAGACGAGACGTGACATGCTCCTAAAAAGACGAGAAATGTTTTATGATATCTGGCACAGTTCACCAGTTCCAAAGAAAATTCTCTATGCGGTTTGTCTATGCCACTCTCATGCGACTCGGTCATGAGACAACTCTCATGCGGCTCAATTATGAGACCACTCCCATGCGGCTCGATCATGAGACAACTCCCATGTGGCTCGGTCATGAGACAACTCTCATGCGGCTCAGTTATGAGACAACCTTTATGCGGCCCAGGCATGAGACACCCTTCATGCAGCTCAGCTATAGGACAGTCTTTTATGCGGTTTAGCCAGGATGCATCATTCATGTGGCTCGCCACAAAGTAACAGTTGAGACACGTGGCAGGAATTGACCAAGTCTTACAGCTCAGATTTAGTGCAACAAACAGATCATGATCAATCTTAACCAATCCACAGCTGTCCACTTCTCAAGGCATAGTTACAAGAATGTGGCCTAAAATTAGCTACGTAGCTGTACACCCCATTACTCATGAATTCCTATAAATAGCAAGGTGCTATTCCCTTGCATATACACAGAGACGTAGGGAGATACATAGAGAGCATTTCTTCACCGGAGACGAGGTTGTGTTCGATCGTCCAAGGAGTAAGATAGAGTTGATAGCACTTTCCCGAGCCTCTACCGTCACCCCCCAGAATCAAAACTAAACAATTGTACTTAGATTACTTTTTCTAGGTTTTGTTCCTTGGCTCTCTTTTGTACAAGCGAGTTTGTAATTGTGAATCAAAGTTCAGTCCTCCTATAAAACTGTTCTATTCTACGATAATCAATGACAAACACGATGACGACTCCGCTGGGGACTAACTTCTCCACTGCTGGAAAGTTGGTAACACAATCGGACGCAGCCAAACTCGGCTCCACGAAACAGATGCTGGTTGTTCGCTTCGACCAGCAAGCGTTTGAAGAGATGCTCTCCGAGGGGAGCGCTAGCCCCATCCAGAAGCGAGCCGGCCCGAAGAAGGCTCGCAGGGAGTGGAGGCCCAAAACTGTTGCCCCTATCCAAGCTCTGGAAGAAGTGCTATACTGCCCAAGACGGCGAAGAAGACTCACATGCGGCCCCACTTCAGGCCGCAGAGGACCCTACTGTCCCGAAGTCCGGCAAAGGAAAACACTACGATGCTGGACTTGTGGGAGCAAATGGGAACTCTATGCGGTCCAGGAAGAAGCCGCATAAGGGTACCAGCCGCATACAAAAGGCTCATGCGGCCACCAATGCCAGCCGCATGCAAAAGGCTCATGCGGCCACCAATCCCAGACGCATACAGAAGGCTTATGCGGCCACCAATCCCAGCCGCATGCAGAAGGCTCATGCGGCCCCAATCCCAGCCGCATCCAAAATGCCTATGCGGCCAGCAATTCCAGCCGCTAGGAAATGGCTTATGCGGCACCCAATCTCAGCCGTCGGCCATCTGCCCTATACGGCTCGGGTTCAGTCTTCGACCGCCTCTCATGCGGTCATGACATCAGGAGCTCCAATGAGAGTGCCAGATTCTATACGGCACAGCCAGGACTCTTCCTACTATGCACCCTTAGGTTCTAGATTGAAGAAGTCTAGAACAGCGCAGGCTCGTCGAGCTCAGTTAGCTGTCCCAACCTCTGACCATCAGAGAGTCCCGCTAACTGTTAAGCGGACCTCTGACGAAAAGTTGTACAGAACCGCCCGTGTCCCACCCCCGACGGCAAATGGATAGGGTGGTTCCCAAGAGTCTCCCAACAATGATCGAGGCTAAGTGCTTTTACTAGCCATACATCAGGGAGCAAACATGATACCAACGCACTCGTGTGCTCAGGATCCCCAGGCCCACAAAATGAGTGTAAAGGTTGATCGAGATGCACTTGACTTGCGAGATATGATTCTTCACAAACGCAAGAAAAGAGAAGAAATCTTGGGGTGCAAAGATCCCTTCCATGGACATCACTGCACTCAAGTCATTATCAACTGTTGCTGCAATAAGACAGCAGTACAAGAGGACCGGCAGTCCGTCTTCCAACGACTGCAACAGCCAGGACCGGTCCTAGAACAAAGCTCGGAAGACAAGGCGCTTCCTTTGTCCTCTTGTAATTCTGCCCGGAAGGTCCCTACCGGCAAGGGAGGAAAGAAAATAAATACCCCCAGCCCGATAATCTCAACCAGCGCGGCCAAGAAACTCTCATCTAAGCGGTTGTCCACAACCGTCACAGGAGGAGTTTATCAAGGTACCCGCTCTAAGATGAAATCCTCAACACTTGGAGATTCGTCATCTACATTTCTGGGGTTAGTTGAAGCTGGGGGTAGCACTCCTCAGAACATCCACAACAATCCGGTGTTCCAAGAAGAAGGACCAGGGGAAACAATCCCCCTAACAGATGCAGCAGATTTTGATGTCCCTGAAGATGTCTACAAGTGCCAAGATGAGGCAACCTCCTATGCAGGGGGTAGCACTTCCTTCGTGTCCGAAACAGAGGAGAACATTCCCACATACCCCGACGACTTCTCTATTCGAGGGTATGATTCGGAGCGCACATCTTCTACAGTTCCTTCCACTGCTCCTCATGTGAGAACAGTATTCATGACTGAGAATGACCAAGACGATCCCAGTGATCGACAACGCCTCGACACTCTTGTAGCCATACTTCATACCTTGCTTAAGCCAGTGGACGAGATCAAGGCGGCCCTACCGGCTCTCCAAGGAAGGACACCTGGCCAAACAAGCTTGGGTCCCGCCGTCAATACAGACTCAAACACAACCGCACCAACCCCGGGCGACAATCCACCCGGAATGTCGGCTTCCACTGCTGCAGAAGAGGCCAGGGAGGTGAGAAGAGAAGTCCAGGAGCTCCGGGCAATGTTTTACGCCCAAAAAAACTCTTAGGACCTCAGGATACGATAGATGTATCCTCCTACATGGAGAGATGTCCCCTTTCCTCCTCGATACAAACCATTCAACATCAATCCTTATGACGGAAAGACATCTGCGCGTAGGTACATTACCTAATTCGAGGTCACAACAGACCATCTGTCGCATGACGACGCCATCCTCACGAGGCTGTTCACTGGTATCGCAACTTGTCGGATGACTGCATCCATTCCTTTGCCGGCTTCAAACATATGTTTTTGGAGAGGTTCTACGAGGTAGGACAAGATGTGACAATGTCAACTCTCATGGAAGTTGTCCAAGAAGAAAATAAGCTGACAAGGAATTATATTGAGCGGTTTTGCCAAACCGCGATAAAGTTGCCCTCCGGTAATCCGGACTCTTCTTTAATTGAGATTTGCCAGAAGAGGCTGCTCCCTACAATCAGCCTCTGGATGGGTAAAAGTTAATTTAAAGACTGGAAGACCTTCATCATCAGTGCTACCAGCGCAGAAGCAAAGTTGAAGAAGGCTCGCCAACTGGGGCTGCATATCTAGGATGGATAGGATAAGGGCAAACGCCCTAATACCAAAAATAACAACGGCGGTAATTCCTCTAACAACTGAGACACTAAAAGCAAACAGGCTATGGTTGTCGATACAGCCTAGAAGCCTGAACCAAAGAAGGAGGAACCTCAGTCGTTGCCAGGATGACCCTGGTAGAAGTAAGCTCGACAGTCATATCAGTAATCAAGGCGGCTAGAGCAGGGTCAACCTCAGAAGCGGCCGCCAACTCTGAGGAGTTCACTTCTCCCGACGCCTACAAAGAAAAGGAAAATTATCAGATTATTTCAGAAAGAAGAAAAAAAAGAGGATCGTAACTCGATTCACCTCTGAAACGGCGTCGACATCCTCACTTCGCTCCCTAATGACCAACCTGTGAGGCTTGACCGTAGTCTATTTTTGGGAGTAAGTCATGCCGCCGACAGAGGGTGCACGCCTGCTACGTTTTCGTGAAGGACTAGGCGCAACAGGGGGCTGATCTGCCACCAAGTTATCTACAGGAGGAAGTGACAAGTTATCAGGGTCATCCTCTTCATCCGCATTGGTAGACTCTGAGTCAAACACATCAACTGTCCTCCCCTTCTTGATCCTTGGCTTCTCCTCCAAGACAATACCAACAATGAAGCTGGTACTTGGGTTAAAATCGCTTAGGTGCTTATTCACCATAACATGGTACAAGGCCGCCATGTATAAAATACGTCCCGACTCGTTAGCATCGGAAATAGAGAAGGTGGCACGGGTGTGAACTGCACTATAGTAGTGCCAAGCCCGGATGCCGTCAAGGATGCTACCCTCAAAACCCAGGCAGGAGCTGGGATTGTCCAAGAACATCTGACTGTACCCAAATTGTCGAAAGAATCGGCTGGGTAAGTAAGGCTCCAAAAAGACGCAATTACGGTTGCGATACACCAGATGTGCAGGACAAATATTCTGCAACCCGAGGAGCATCTTCTCGGGCAAGAATTTGGGAGACATAACACCATCAAGATGCATGGTGCTTACTTCTTCATCAGTAAAATAAGAAACAGACAAGAAAAAGGAGTATCTGTCTACTTGTGCCAGCGCCATCCGACAGGCGGGCATAGTGGTGTACTCCCAGGGCATGCGACGGTACTGATAGATGAAGGCATCATCAGCAGTCACGTCATCCTCTGGGCTATGCCTCATCAAAGACTGGTAATGCATCTACAGCCACCACATCAGAGAATGGTAGGGCAGCTCGATTCGTTCAAATTCTTTTGCCATATCGTGAGCGATGACTTTGGACGATAAGGCACGGAGGCCACGATATACGCTGCATACCAGGGCGGAGAGAAGAGCTAGTCTAGCCCCGAAGACTAGCTTCACCGTACGGAGGATCAGGTTATGGCTGATTCTCTTAATGGCACCATCCCCTCCTGAAACCACACAGTTCTGCAGCCATACCATCAGAAGTCCTGCCAGGAGAGCCTTGTCAGACATCGGCTGGGTATCCTGATAAAATTAATTAAAGGAGTCAGATTAACTCCTAAATCTGTTGCCCGTGGTTTTTACCCTCTTGGCAGTCGACACCTGGTTCTGCACCTCCTCCCGGGTTCGAGGTCGTCGGGGAGAAACCCGGCCTGAGGTGCCTAGCTCAAAAAGATAGCTGAGCCAGGTCTTGGTATGAGGAAGGTTTCCTTCTGAGCTATCGTTCTTCTTCTTTGATATCTGCTGGCACGTACTATGATGACATAGTAGTTCCCGATAAATAGCCACAAAGCCCGGGAACCGTTGCTCCAATTCTTCGAATTTTTTGTTCGTAGGGGTATACGTTTCAAAAACTTCATCTCCCCAGGGCAGCTTAGAGACTTCATGCATCTCGTGCAGAGCGAGCCCCATCTCCCCTCCAGGTGTAAAGAAGGTCCCCGTTCGACGGTTGTACATCTCAAGAAGAGCCATGAACAGCTTTTTATTTATGGGCAGACCATAATAGGTGCCCCGAATGGCATGATACAAGCCAATATCGAGCAGGAGATCCTTGTATGTCCGTAAGATCCATGAGGTCAAGTTGATCCATGAAGAAGTGGGGTTCATCCAGTTCATCAGTGTCAACCGACCAGTGGGATAGGACCCCTTCTGAGCAAGCTGATTCATAAAAATGTCAGCTTAGGAGAACCGGAAGTTGGGACCCTGCACATTTATGAAGCTGCCCGAGGCCAACCCTATCACAGTGCGGCTGATCTGTAGCTTGCCTGCAACTACCAACCTCGATGTTTTATTATAGTGAATATCACCCACGAACATCCCCTGCTGGCTCAGAGTTAGGGAGTTCGCCATTTTTTTGTCCATCGACAGCATATTGAACCAAGACAGCGGGAAGTGACGCTCTATCTGAGGAATGTGGATCGCCATCCCGTTGGAAGAAAAACCCCAACTTTCAGAGATATCTAGAACGTTAGGGTTCTTTACAGTCAAAGCATCCCCAAAGAGGAACGAGGGTTTCAGATGTGTGCCCCCTAATTTTCTCGAGTTCATCATACCCGGGAGAAAGAAGAAGGATTGGTTCCTGATATCCCTCAGCCTCTCCTCAGGTTGATCTTTGGTGATTTGGGCCGACACATAATCGACCACATTGTCGAACCTCACCCCCACCGCAGACTGAGCTTGACCTACCAAAAGCTCCCCTGAAGGATTTATTGGCAACTTCACTAAAAAAGATAAAAGAAAGAAGTCAGAAGATAGCCAGAGAAAATCACTCAAATGCCTTCTGAGCTTATGCGGCTCTGTTAGATGGGTCTTCATGCGGCCTAATTCACAAGGTGCTTATGCGGTCACAAAATATTTCTCATGCGGCTCGGTCGTGAGACATCCCTCATGCGGCTCGGTCGTGAGATATCCCTCATGTGGCTCGGTCATGGGACAATTCTCATACAGCTCGGACATGGAACAAATCTCATGCGGCTCAGACATGAGACAACACTTATGCGGCTCAGACATGAGACATCTCTCATGCAGCTCGGAGATGAGACAACTCTCATGCGGCTCGGTCATGAAGCAACTCTCATGCGGTTTGGACATGAGATAACTCTCATGCGGCTCGGTTATGAAGCAACTCTCATGCGGCTTGGACATGAAGCGTACTCCATGCGGCTCAGTCAAGAGGTGCTCATACGGCCCATACGGCACAGCTTATGCGGATTCATCACACTGAACTTGAGCAGTTCAATGAAAACGAAAAGTGCATTAACTATGCCGAAGCATGATAGGGAAAGGCCCGCGCATAAAACATGCGACATAGCCATGAAAGTATGGGTTTTAATTCATGTAGTTTTCTTCCCAAACGCTCTTACCATCAATAGAAGGATGAACGTCGGGGTGAACTGAGATCGCCGTATTTGACGAGGAGGCAACTCCTTTGCCCTTCGCTGCAGTACTGTAGGAAGCCTTGGGAGCCGTTGATGATCGAGAGAGGAGAGGACGACGACTAGGGCAAGAAAGATTGAAGAAAGAAGAGAGTAAAGAACCTCTCTTCAAAAATTGCTCGTACTTATAGGGGGCAGAGACGTGTGAACCGATAGACGCTTCGGATTTCGTGCTGCCAAAAAGATAAAAGCCGACTCTTGGGATTCTATCCCCTTTCATGCAAAAAACTGCTCCGAATCATCAAAGCAAATCTAAAAATTTAATGCCAAATCTTAGGATTTTATCCAAAAGATGGCTTTAAATTATCAAAAACAATTAATGGGATGCCTACGTGGCATGAGACCAGTATGCGATCAGAGAAGCCTATGCAGCCAGAGAAGTCTATGCGGTATGAAGAGCTTATGCGGATATACCCTTGCTTCTTATTCAAAGTATTTCAATTTTATAATTTGAAAACTGTGAAGGGGGTCTTGTAGAAGCATGGAAAAGAATATGAATTTCTATGCGGCCCAGAATCAACAGAAAACTTTATGCGGCTCGAAACCTATGGAGTTTCATGCGGCTCAAAATCCCTGGAAGCTTCATGCGGCTCAGAAAGCTTCATACGGCTCAAAAAGCTTCATGCGGCCTTATGCGGCTCAAAATCCCTGGAAGCTTCATGCGGCTCAGAATGCTTCATGCGGCTCAGAAAGCTTCATGCGGCCTTATGCGGTTCAAAATCTGCCTATACAGCTGGCCATAATTGCTATGACATAAAGGCGACAGCTCTGACAAAGATGATGGCTCTGACATAAAGATGAGACGTGACATGTATAACACCCAGTTTTCCAAATGAGGGTAATTTTGAAATTTTGTAATTATAATTATAATTATTGATATTTATTTCATATTATGATTTTTGGTAATTTTTAATAATTTTTAAACTATTTAAAAACTGTTCTAAGTTACGACTTGTGATTTTGATGTGCTGCTAGTAAAACTCAAGAGACTGTCTGACCTACAGCCTAACCATGTTATTAGGCATATTTAATTATTATTTTTAGCCTAGGGGTAATTTGGTCATTTTGACTTATTTAAATTATTTGATTAATTATTGAATTGATGATTGATATCTGTGATTTTGACTTATAGAGACTTGTAGACTAGCCTAGAAGCTAACCCTAGCTATGGTAACCCTAGTCTAACTAGAGTTAACCCATTTTAGTCATTAGAGATTAGTTTTAGAATGAGAGGATTAAGTTAAGTGTAATTATGTATGACTTATGGTTTTAGGAAATGGCTTATGACTTCATGACTTAAATGATCATAACTTAAGCCCATGGGCCAATTTAGGAAACCCTAATCCTAATTATGCAAGCCATGGCAAGCCATAGGAGAACCCCCCATTTAATGTCATGTTGAGGTGTTCTTGCCTCTTTTAGAGCTTGACCTAAAAATTGAAGGAAAGGTATTTTCTCCCCTTCCAAAAATCCCAATAAATTTATTTTAATTCCTTTTTAACCCTAGTCTTTTGCATTAGGATCTAAATTCTGGTTGTTTACTATTTTTGGAGGATCATCTCAGTTTTTGGTTCATTTGGAGCTTGGGAGTTTCTATTTGGAATACTTCTATTTGGGGCTTCTTGGAGGATTGACACTCATAGGTAAACACCCTTAAATTGTATTTTATTCCTAATTTTAGTATATTATAGCTTAGGTATAGGTGTCTCCTAGCTACAGTAGAAATTTTGTGTCATTTGCATCAGGTTTAGTGTCCGTATCGGACACGTATCACTAGTGTAGGCTAGGTGTTCGATGAAATGCCCCTTAGGGATTTATTTTCGAATTTTGAAAATCTAATTACATGGATCCCTAGACCTAGGTGTGTATGTTAATTTTTGTGAAGGATGTTAGGTATTTTGGTGTCATTTTTGTGTCAGATTTGGTGTTGGACACACGCGCACGAGGACACATGCACTGTCCTGCTGTACGGGCTCAATATCTCCCTGTATCGGACACGTCGACACGCCATTTTTGGCAAAGATGATGGGGCATAGACTGACATCATCCTCCCAAAAGATGGGACCATATGGTGTAGTGTGCGAGGAGTTCTCCTCCTCGTACTAGCCGTACTGGCCGTGCGTGCGGGCTGTGCACGCGCGATTTTAGCCACTAACACGGCTTTAGAACTGACATGACACGTAACTAGGATACGGTGCAGGGCCATAGACACATAGCCCTATATGGGGTAAACATGTGGACATAACCATGGCATGTGTCGTACAACATGTCGTATCCTAGAGCGACACACACGCGTACACGACGCTGTGTGCCTGTGCGCGTGTCTGTGGTGTTCGTGAGCCAAGATACGTCGTGTCCTGTTTCCTCAGGACACAAGATGACTCGTAAGACACGTGAACACTAGACACAATGCTTACCAACCTCTTAATTAGGATATTGACTTGTTTTTTATGTCGATTTCAATTTATCCCAAATTCCTGATACGTGAACACTGTTTGAATATCTGAACTTTAATTCCCTGTTGTAACTGAAATTGATGTTTAATTTTCATGATTAAATCACTTACACAAGTGCATTAGACTACTATAATGTGGGTTATCGATTGGTGTTAGGTTTTAGAGTTCGAATTAGGTTTTGGACGATGAATTGATATGCAATACTGTCAATTGACACAATATGCACTATTTTTCATTCCTAATTTTTAATATCCTGTTAAACTAAATTTGAATGTTATTTGCCATGCTTCAAATCACCATATTAAGTCATATCCATGTGCATTAGGTTACTATTAATGTGGTTGCATGTTTTGGTTTGAGGATAGCAGAGAAAATTAGGTTTTCGAGTTTGGATTTTGGCTGAATATTTGCTGAGAACCCTGTTTGAATTGTCGTTACTAAACTTTCCTAAGATTTATTCAATCACACACTACATTGACCCCCCTCTTACTGTTACAAACCTGAGCCACACTCCCATAGCTTAGGTACTGAAATTTCCTGCCATCCATGTATTATATCACTCACATTATTATTGTACACCCACATACACATCACCTTGACACAACATAGCCCTGTACACTTGCAAACACACACCACACAGGTTCCTAAACACACAAAACCGTCATTTGACACTCACCTATAACTGAGAACAGCCTATATATACACATCCATTACTTGATCCCCTACTCACTGCTATACACTGTCAATGCATCTTTTGTTCACTGATCTCAATTTTTCTATGCACCCTCACTCACTCATTTACTCACACACCCTCACATGTACCATTTACACATGCACACATTTATTTTTCTGTTACATGTTCACTCACACACCCTAGCCTATTCAGTCACATACTACCACACCAAACTGTAATGTAAACACACAACACACCCTATAGCTACATGGTATTGCACATACATTGTTGGATTGCACTGTCACACTGATTTCAGATTACATACATACACATAACTTGTTTTATGTCACTTGTACACTCCTTGACACCCTAGTATCACACCTGTCATGTGCACACACCCTAGCCAACATTCCCACACTCACACTCTAGTCTAGATTGTCTAACACACAGCCCCCTTCCCTTTCTATATATATGTATGCGACATATGTATAATATATATACATGAATGAATAAATGAAGGTATGCCATGGTATATACAATGTAGGCAATGCATGTTATGAGTAGAAGGAATGAATGTATATATTTATATATTGTATCTATTTGGTATATAGCCTGGTGTTAGAGTGACCTATGGGTGGTTGTTTAGACTTGAGTTGACTAGCCTAGACCTAGTTTGACTAGAGATTGACTAGAGTTGACCAAAAGTCAACATTGAGTCTAGATGTGACCAATTGACCTAGTTTGACTAGTGTAGTTGAGTTAGGTTGACCCAGAGTTGACCAAGTTTGACTTGGTCCTAGTTTGACCTAGACAGTTGACCAGGTATGACTAGAATTGACTTTGACCTAGATTGACCTAGAAATCATGTAGATTGCATCATAGACTTCATTTATCTTATTTTAAACATATTATAACCCATATTACTCTGTTTAGGACATTGTGACTCCGGTGCAGACATCTCATATTATACTACTCTTTTTAGAGTAGCAGGCGAGTACATTCTCTGATAGTTCTCACATTTATTTGTTAATTACTATACTTCAGTTCTAGTTAGTTGTATGTGATTCTCTGTTATAACACGTATGGATATTCTAGATTCCTGTATATGACACACATACCATATTGTCTGGCCTCTATTACTGGTATCATCATGTCTGGCTTCTATTACTGGAATCACCTACTGGAATCACCCTTGAATCACTTGCTGGTATCATCATGTTGGCTGGACTCATCTCGATTTTTGTGTCATATTCTGGAATCACTTGTACTTGCTAGGAGGGGAAATACTTGAGTAAGACATGTAGACATACCCCAATCTAGAATCTTCCTACTGGAATCTACTGGAATGATAGCCATCTCACACCTGGCCAGGTGTGTGATATTCCGTATTACCTACAGCCATTTACATGTCAATTTCGGTATTTTAAAACACACTGTTAGAGTATAGGCTGGACTCACCCTGGAATCCTTGATCACTATGACTGGAATCGTCCTGTATTGGATTCATCTTGTATTAGATTCGTCTTGTACTGGACTTATATTGGAGTTACACTTGTTTACATTTATTGTCTGGACTTATACCATGTTACTCTAGTTCAGCTAGTCCTATTTTTACAGTCCTTATTGCCATGATTCTTCTCTTGTTTAGTTACTTACTTTCTTTTTACTTTATCCGTCTCTCTATACCATCACCTGAATATAAACTGCCATGTTCATCAATACAACTGTCTATAACTGCTTTATAGTTCTCTGTCATTTACTTGGGTTTTCTAGATGAGATGTGCTCGTTCCTGTCCTGACTGGACCTGTTGAAATTTTACAGATACTTGCCCTGAGGACACTTGCCCTACTCATTATGTACCTAATGAGGGATTAGCTACCATTGGCCCGACACTCAGGAGTGATCGGGATTTAGTTTAGTAGACTTGCATCTGTCTTTCATGTAGAACTTGTTGTATTTGAATTGAGACTTGTGTAGTATTCGAGAATGTTGAGATTTTCTTATTATTGTAGTAGTTGTCTTTCTATTTCTCAGATTTCTTCTGCGTTATCTTATCCTGCTTAGACTGTGATTGAGTTTCAATATCTTATACTTGTCCTCCATTAAGAGTTGATCATGATGAGTACATTATATACTGCATGAGTTGATGGTTAGTTAGAGACTTAGAACAGCATTCTACCGCCGACACTGCGGCGTAGGCTGGACGCTGTTACGTACTCATACCCTCACAGTGGGTATGGGTCGTGAGACATTTTTAGAGGTGGCGCATGCAGGTCGAGAGTCACATTAGTGCGATATCGTGGTGGTACGACGACTTAGTTGTACTGCTGCGAGCCTGCAATAGAAATGAGCGATAGGCTTCAAAGGAGAGGTACGTAATCACAGGTAGGACTACTTGAGAAGATTCCTGGGATGACCCTTGAGAATCTCATTATAAACCATCTCGAAATTCGATTCTGACAGTTTCTGTCTACTTCCTTGTTCATCATTGAATTTGATTCTTGGTATTCATTATTGACTTGATTTTCTACCAAGATAACATCATGGGCTTGGTTGCCTCAATCATGGAATCTAGAGTCTTCTACAGCCATATCAGCTGGTTGGGCGATAAGATAGAGTCTGATTTGGATGTATTTCTCGGGTGTAGGAATTTAAAGTTTTTATAGCCAAGCTAGCGGCAATACAAAAATTTTAAATACCATGATTCTAGAGGTATGTACATTAGTTATGGACTCTATGGATTATTGTAGTCATACTTACTGGTGTGACGAGGATTCTGGTAACGTGGTAAAGGATAGACGGGTATGATTATCAGATTGGAGAATAAATACCATATAGATAGTGCCCTAGTATAATTGAGTGGAACATCATGGTGGATATTACTTGAGTGTCATAGATTAGATAGAGGGAGCTAGGCCACCTGTAGCGCAGCACCGTGCCCCGCACCATCAGAGGGATACACCCCCGAGGGGCAGGGCTTTTGCACTGACAGTCGAGTAGACCGACGCTACGGATGATGGGTTACCAGGTCTGTCTTTCCTGTTCTTCTTTCCATCTTGTTGTGTGATTCCATTAGTACCTGTCAGGATATTTTGTGCTGTGATAGATAGTATAGTGACCCTGATCAAGACCATGATATTACGACCAGTAGGACTGTGTTGCATGTTATCTATCGACTTTGATTGATTGGGGGTTGACCTAGTAGGGGTACGATCATCTTAATTTCGAGGACGAAAATTTTCTAAGGGGGGTAGGATTGAAACACCCAGTTTTCCAAATGAGGATAATTTTAAAATTTTGTAATTATAATTATTATTATTGATATTTATTTCACATTATAATTTTTCGTGATTTTTAATCATTTTTAAACTATTTAAAAACTGTTTTAAGTTATGACTTATGATTTTGATGTGCTGCTAGTGAAACACAAGAGACTGTCTTACCTAGAGCCTAACCATGTGATTAGGGATATTTAATTGTCATTTTTAGCCTAGGGATAATTTGGTCATTTTGACTTATTTGAATTATTTGATTAATTATTGAATTGGTGATTGATATATAACACCCAGTTTTCCTGATGAGGATAATTTTGAAATTTTGTAATTATAATTATTATTTATTGATTATTATTTTATATTATGATTTTTGGTGATTTTTAATCATTTTTAAACTATTTAAAATTATGACTTGTGATTTTGACATTTTACTATTGTTTGGTTTTAATTTTGAAGAAATTTGTCACCCCCAGTTTTCAGGAACAGGGATATTTTTGTCATTTTGTATTTTTGAAATATTTTTAAAATTTATTTTATTATTTATGATATTGTTTTGGGATTATTTGAGTCGGGTTCGAATTTCAGCTCAATCCGACTTGAAACGGGGACCCGGGGGTAGTGTTGACTTTAGTGGACCCACACACTAGTTAGGCATGGCCCACATGATATTAATTTTAGTCCACATGATATTAATTTTAGTTAGTAGTTAGACTAATTATTATGGATAAGGTTAGTGTGATTAGAGACTTTAGAATGACTAATTTAGCCCCAACCAATTAGCCCTTTCCTAATACTAATAGAATAGGTTAGTGGGGGCATTTTGGACCTTACCATAATAGGACAAATAGCCCTATATGGCCAGCCACCTTGGGAGAGGATAGGCTCAAGTTCATTTTATTATTCTCATCCACACTCTCTCTCTTGTTCTTCCCCAAATTTCTAGAGAGCAATCCCTAGCAATTTCTCCACCAAATCCTTCCATTTCGCCACCAAATCTTCTTCTTTCCTTCTCCATTCTAGCCAAGGAGGAAGCTACCCAAGTTTGGAAGGATTCGGAGCTCGTTCGTGTCCTTTTGGAATCTCTACGTGTCGGTGTCGCTCCGGGAAGGCTTTTCTTCGATTCGATCTACCGGGAGGTATAAATCCCTTCTCCTTTTTATTTTCTCATGCATATAGGTCTATTTTGAACCCGTAGGAATGACCCCCATGGTTGTATCTCCATTTGTGTCCATTTCGTGTCCATTTGGAGGTCATAGGAGTGTCCTTTGTGTTGTAGTTGTGTCCATGTGGGAAAACCCCAAATTTGGACACACTATGTGTTGTAGTTATGTATGAATGAATTATTACATGTTTAATCTCATATTTTTGTATTGGAGATGTGTTCTATAGTGTCTCATATATATATATTAGTGTAGAGAGTGACTTCTTGATATATTATTTTATATACTTGTGTTTCTTTTGTCTCAAACTACCTAAATTCGTCATAATTTTTATCCACATTTTTAGTAGCTAGAGCAACTTAGAAATACCATAACTTTTAGCTCATAACTCCAATTAACCTTCCATTTTTTTTAAAGAAACGTATCGAAGTTAGCTTTCCAAATATATATTTTAATAAGCCAAATTCTTTCTATAACTTTCTATAGAATTATTTGAGTGTCAGCTGTACGAAAGACGAACGTATTTCGGTATTTTCGCGATTCCGGGAGCTTCCGGACACAAAAATGCGATTCGATTAAAGTTTCGGAAAGCTAACACAAAGAGCTACAACATAATTTAATCCTAGAATTTAATGAATGCCCAATTGGTACAGTATTGGTTTTAAGTATAAGAGTGACTATACGATATATGCATTTTGTGTAACCTATGAGCCTATGTAGTATGGATATTAAATGAATATAGAGTATGTAATACATGATATTTTAGATGAATAAAATGATATATATATATGATATATATTCTCTTTACATTAAATTATATATATGGTTGAATGCAAGCATGTAGGAATGCTATTAATATAATACATATAAGCAATGCATGAATGAAAGAATGATATACAATGTATGCATGAATGTATATAATGAATGCTAGATATGAATGCAAGATATATATGTAATGATAGATATGAATGCATAATATATAAATATTATAATGCAATATATAATGATAACATGTATGGTAATGTAGAGTATATGATGCAAGCATGAATGAATGGAGGAAATACATGTATATAGGTAATATAGAATGTAATATATGAAAGGAATGAATAATAATATATAACATGATATATAGGTAATGCAAGTTATGAAATATATGATGTGTGTATGTTTGTATGTCTCTATGTTAATGTATGAAATGATATGAATATACAATGTATGTATATGTATAAAACATGTAGGTAATACATAGATGCATGATTGAAATGAATGTTTGCAATATGTTAATATAAATACATGTATCTAATATGCATGAATGTAAGTATAATATAATACAAGTATACATGTATGTATCATGTAAATATAATATACATGATATGTATGTATGCATGTATACAAGGTAAGTATGTATGTATGTATTTCTATAAACTGAGTTAACCTATAACCTTTTACACACATGCATTCATACACCCTTTGACATCATGTATCCCATGTCACATACACCTACCTATCACTAAATTTTAGAACATTAACACATATCCTTTCACACACATGCCAAACACACACATACTCACTTACTCTTTTACCTCTCTATCTATCTATATATATATATATATATGTATGTGCCTATATATATAGCTTTCCTATATATATCTATGTATATGAATACGCGAATGTGAATAATATATATATATTATATGACTAAGTTTGTGTGCCTTGTTAGCTTATGGTTTAGTTTTGTGCTTGGTTTAGCAAGTGACTTAGGCTATGAGTTAGTAGCTATCTTGGATACTTGATTTGCATATACTTAGTTTGTTTAGACCTAGAATAACTTGTTTGACCTAATTTAGACTTGTTAGACCTAGTTTGACCATAGTTGACCTAGGTTTGACTTCTAGGGTTGACCAGAGTTGACCAAGAGTTGACTTTGGTCTAGTTTGACCTAGATTCATGTAGAACGCATTGTAGTGCATATTATTACCATTCAGGACTTGTTGTGACTTGTGCTGTTCTAATAGGAGCCAGACACCACTCCTCGGACAGTACTTTCATCTTGGACATTCAGTTAGCAGGCGAGTACATTCTCTGATAGTTCTTTTATTATTTGATGATTACTGTGATTCAGTTCTAGTATAGTTCTATTTGATTCTCTGTCACAACATGTATTAATATTTTAGATTCATTTACTCGTAATACATGTACTTGATTTGTCTAACCCTATTACTCGAATCACTCATAAGACTCATCTACTCGAAACACCTACAAGTATTAAATGTACAAATCATATAAGAATCATTATTACAAGAACGATAGCCATCGCTGCTGGGCCAGTATGCGATGTGCCGTATTCAACAAGAATTACCAAACAAGAATGATAGCCATCGCCGCTTGGCCGAGCGTGCGATGTGCCGTATTCAACAAGAATCACCAAACAAGAATGATAGCCATCACCGCTTGGCCGAGCGTACGATGTGCCGTATTACAAGAATGATAGCCATCACCGCTTGGCCGAGCGTGCGATGTGCCATACTCATTACAAGAATCACCTACAAGGATTAGTGTACAAGAATCTTACAAGAATCACTTCACTCAAATCATTGAGAAGAATCATCTACTAGAATCATCATGTACAAGAATTATTTACTAGACTCAATTGTATTAGACTCACATTGGGATTACACTCAACTTACATTATACAAACTGGACTTATAACATGTTACCCTAGTTCAGCTAGATCTTATTTTACAGTCTTCTTTGCCATCATTCTTCTTTTATTTCATTACCTTACTTTCCTTGTTCCTTTGCTATTTCTCTACATCATTACCTGTATAAAACTGCCATATTCATCAATAAAACTGTCTATAACTGCTTTATAGTTCTCTATCATTTAATTGGGATTTCTTGATGAGTTGTACTCGTTCCTGTCCTGACTGGACCTGTTGATAAATTTTACAGATAGCCTGGAGGTTGCCTGCTAGCCTAGAGGAGACACAGTAGAGGTTGTATAGATAGCTAGGGTTTTGCTCATAGTTTATTTCCAGTTGTCTTAAGTTGTATTTATGGATTACAGTATTTGAGCTTTGAGATGTATTTCTGGATCTGTGTATCTTAGACACTTAGACTTCTATCTGCTGTATCTCTTTTGGATTTCATGTTTTATCTATCTTTATCATGCTCTACCTTAGATGTGATTGAGACTGTATCTGCTATGTCACCTCCATTCGGAGAGTATATATTGTACGGGTACCTTTATTTTGTTAGATGTTTGACCTAGGACAGCGTTCTACTGCCGACACTGCGGCGTAGGCTGGACGTACCCACGTCTCGTGCCCTTACTCTAGGGTGCAGGTCGTGACACGATATCTGTGACTTTGACTTATAGAGACTTGTAGACTAGCCTAGAAGCTAACCCTAGCTATGGTAACCCTAGTCTAACTAGAGTTAACCCATTTTAGTCATTAGAGATTAGTTTTAGAATGAGAGGATTAAGTTAAGTGTAATTAAGTCATGACTTATGGTTTTAGGAAATGGCTTATGACTTCATGACTTAAATAATCATGACTTAAGCCCATAGGCCAATTTAGGAAACCCTAACCCTAATTATGCAACCCATATCCAGCCATAGGAGAACCCTCCCATTTAATGTCATGTTGAGGTGTTCTTGCCTCTTTTAGAGCTTGACCTACAAATTGAAGGAAAAGTATTTTCTCCCCTTCCAAAAATCCCAATAAATTCATTTTAATTCCTTTTTAACCTTAGTCATTTGTATTAGGATCTAAATTCTGGTTGTTTACTATTTTTGGAGGATCAACTTAGTTTTTGGTTCATTTGGAGCTTGGGAGTTGCTTTTTGGAATCCGTCCATTTGGGGCTTCTTGGAGGATTGACACTCATAGATAAACACCCTCAAATTGTGTTTTATTCCTGATTTTAGTGTATAATAGCTTAGGTATAGGTGTCCCCTAGCTACAGTAGAAATTTTATGTCAATTTTATTATGTTTAGTGTCCGTATCGGACACGTATCACTAGTGTAGGCTAGGTGTTCGATGAATGCCCCTTAGGGATTTATTTTCGAATTTTGAAAATCTAATTACATGGATCCCTAGATCTAGGTGTGTATGTTAATTTTTGTGAAGGGTGTTAGGTATTTTGGTGTCATTTTTGTGTCGAATTTGGTGTTGGATACGCGCGCACGAGGACATGTGCACTGTCTTGCTGTACGGGCTCAATATCTCCCTGTATCGGACACGTGGACACGCTATTTTTGGCGAGGATGATGGGACATAGACTGACATCATCCTCCCAAAATATGGGACAATATGGTGCAATATGCGAGGAGTTCTCCTCCTCGCACTGGCCGTACTGGCCGTGTGCACGGGCTGTGCACGCGCGATTTTAGCCCCTGACACGGCTTTAGAACTGACACAACACGTGACTAGGACATGGTGTAGGGCCATAACTATGTAGCCCCATATGGGGCAAACATATAGACATGACCACGGCATGTGTCGTACAACGTGTCGTATCCTAGAGCGACACACACGCGTATACGATGTTGTGTGCCTGTGCGCGTGTCTGTGGTGTTCGTGAGCCAAGACACGTCGTGTCCTGTTTCCTTAGGACACAAGATGACTCGTGAGACTCGTGCACACTAGACACAATGCTTACCAACCTCTTAATTAGGATATTGACTTGTTTTTATATGTCGATTTCAATTTTTCCCAAATTCTTGATACGTGAACACTGTTTGAATATCTGAACTTTAATTCCCTATTGTAACTAAAATTGATGTTTAATTTTCATGATTAAATCACTTACACAAGTGCTTTAGACTACTATAATGTGGGTTATCGATTGGTGTTAGGTTTTAGAGTTCGAATTAGGTTTTGGACGATGAATTGATATACAATACTGTCAATTGACACAATATGCACTGTTTCTCATTCCTGATTTTTTAATATCCTGTTAAACTGAATTGGAATGTTATTTGCCATGATTCAAATCACCATATTAAGTCATATCCATGTGCATTAGTTTACTATTAATGTGGTTGCATGTTTTGGTTTGAGGATAGCAGGGAAAATTAGGTTTTCGAGTTTGGTTTTGGGCTGAATGTTTGCTGAGAACCCTGTTTGTACTGTCGTTACTAAACTTTCCTGAGATTTATTCAATCACACACTACATTGATCCCCCTCTTACTGTTACAAACCTGAGCCACACTCCCATAGCTTAGGCACTAAAATTTCCTGAGATTTCCTGCCATCCATGTATCATATCTCTCACATTATTGTTGTACACCCACATACACATCACCTTGACACAAAATAACCCTGTACACTTGCAAACACACACCACATATGTTCCTAAACAAACAAAACTGTCATTTGACACTCACCTATAACTGAGAACAGCCCATATATACATACCCATTACTTGATCCCCCTACTCACTGCTATACACTGTCAATGCATCTTTTGTTCACTGATTTCAGTTTTTCTATGCACCCTCACTCACTCATTCACTCACACACCCTCACATGTACCATTTACACACACACATTTGTTTTCCTGTCAAATGTTCACTCACACACCCTAGCCTATTCAGTCACATACTACCACACCAAACTGTAATGTAAACACACAACACACCCTATAGCTACATGGTATTGCACACACATTGTTGCATTGCACTGTCACACTGATTTCAGATTACATACACACACACATAACTTGTTTCCTGTCACTTGTACACTCCTTGACACCCTAGTATCACTCCCTGTCATGTGCACACACCCTAGCCAACATGTCCCACACTCATACTCTAGTCTAGATTGTCTCACACACAGCCCCCGTCCCTTTTTATATGTATGCAATATATGTATAATATATATACATGAATGAATAAATGAAGGTATGCCATGGTATATGCAATATAAGCAATGCATGTTATGAGTAGAAAGAATGAATGTATATATTTATATATTGTATCTATTTGGTATATAGCCTAGTGTTTGAGTGACCTATGGGTGGTTGTTTAGACTTGAGTTGACTGGCCTAGACCTAGTTTGACTAGAGTTGACCAAAAGTCAATATTGAGTCTAGATGTGACCAATTGACCTAGTTTGACTAGTGTAGTTGAGTTGGGTTGACCCAGAGTTGACCAAGTTTGACTTGGACCTAGTTTGACCTAGACAGTTGACCAGGTATGACTTAGAATTGACTTTGACCTAGATTGACCTAGAAATCATGTAGATTGTATCGTAGACTTCATTTATCTTATTTTAAATATATTATAACCTATATTACTCTGTTTAGGACATTGTGACTCCGGTGCAGACATGTGATATTATACTACTCTTTTCAGAGTAGTACGCGAGTACATTCTCTGATAGTTCTCTCATTTATTTGTCAATTACTATACTTCAGTTATAGTTAGCTGTATGTGATTCTCTTTTACAACACGTATGGATATTCTGGATTCCTGTATATGACACACATACCATATTGTCTGGCCTCTATTACTGGTATCATCATGTCTGGATTCTATTACTGGAATCACCTACTGGAATCACCCTGGAATCACTTGCTGGTACATCATGTTGGCTGGACTCATCTTGATTTTTGTGTCATATTTTGGAATCACTTGTACTTGCTGGGAGGGGAAATACTTGAGTAAGACATGTAGACATACCTCAATCTGGAATCTCCCAACTGGAATCTACTGGAATGATAGTCATCTCACACCCGGCCAGGTGTATGATGTGCCGTATTACCTACAGCCGTTTACATGTCGATCTCGGTATTTTAAAACACACTGTTAGAGTATAGACTGGACTCACCCTGGAATCGTTGATCACTATGACTGGAATCGTTCCGTACTGGATTCATCTTGTATTAGATTCGTCTTGTACTGGACTTACATTAGAGTTACACTTGTTTACGTTTATTGTCTGGACTTATACTATGTTACTCTATTTTAGCTAGTCCTATTTTTACGGTCCTTATTGCCATGATTCTTCTCTTGTTTAGTTACTTACTTTCCTTGTACTTTATCTGTCTCTCTATACCATCACCTGAATATAAACTGCCATGTTCATCAATACAACTGTCTATAACTGCTTTATAGTTCTCTGTCATTTACTTGGGTTTTCTAGATGAGATGTGCTCGTTCCTTTCCTGACTGGAACTGTTGAAATTTTACAGATACTTGTCCTGAGGACACTTGCCCTACTCATTATGGACCTGACAAGCGATTAGCTACCTTTGGCCCCGACACTCAGGAGTGATCAGGATTTAGTTTAGTAGACTTGCATCTGTCTTTCATGTAGAACTTGTTGTATTTGAATCGAGACTTGTGTAGTATTCGAGAATGTTGAGATTTTGTTATTATTATAGTAGTTGTCTTTCTATTTCTTAGATTTCTTCTGTGTTATCTTATCGTGCTTAGACTGTGATTGAGTTTCAATATCTTATACTTGTCCTCCGTTCGGAGTTGATCATGATGAGTACATTATATACTGCATGAGTTGATGGTTAGTTAGAGACTTAGAACAGCATTTTACCGTCGACACTGCGGCGTAGGCTGGGCGCTGTTACGTACTCATACCCTCACAGTGGGTGTAGGTCATGACAACATGCTCCTAAAAAGACGAGAAAATCTTTATGATATCTGCCACAGTTCATAAGTTCCAAAGAAAATTCTCTATGCGGTTCGCCTATGCCACTCTCATGCGGCTCGGTCATGAAACAACTCTCATGCGGCTCAGTTATGAGACCACTCCCATGCGGCTCGGTCATGAGACAACTCCCATACAGCTCGATCATGAGACAACTCTCGTGCGGCTCAGTTATGAGAGAACCTTTATGCAGCCCGGGCATGAGACACCCTTCATGCGGCTCAGCTATAGGACAGTCTTTTATGCGGCTCAGCCAGGATGCATCATTCATGCGGCTCGCCACAAAGTAGCAGTTGAGACACGTGGCAGAAATTAACCAAGTCTTAACAGTTCGGATTTAGTGCAACAAACAGATCATGATCAATATTAACCAATCCCCAGCTGCACACTTATCAAGGCACAGTTACAAGGATAAGGCCCAAAATTAGCTACGTGGCTGTACACCCCATTGCTCATGAATTCCTATAAATAGCAAGGTGCTATTCCCTTGTATACACCCAGAGACGCAGGGAGATACACTGAGAGCATTTCTTCACCGGAGCCGAGGTTGCGTTCCATCGTCCAAGGAGTAAGGCAGAGTTGATATCACTTTCCCGAGCCTCTACCGTCACCCCCCAGAATCAAAACTAAACAATTGTACTTAGATTACTTTTCCTAGGTTTTGTTCCTAGGCTCTCTTTTGTATATACGAGTTTATAATTGTGAATCAAAGTTCAGTCCTCCTATAAAACTGTTCTGTTCTACGATAATCAATGGCAAACAACACCGTGCTTGGCAATAATTGCACATCCGACTTCACAACACCGTGCTTGGCGACGAGTGCACGACTGACTCTAAAGGGCGATTTGAAAACTTAAACATTTTCTGAATACAGCCTCCGATGTAACTCTTCAAGAATAAACTCTATATTAATCAAAAACTGTACTAGCTTGGCTAAAAGTAGTATAGGCTTGATTTGAAAGTGTAGCTCGTAGAAAACACTTAGAAATAAATAGAGAAGAGAAGATTGAAATGAATGAGTGATTCAAAAATGTGAAATTTATTCTCGATTTATTGTATTTTTGTAGACCGAATTCGGGCAGAGTTTGGACTGAGTCCGAATGCAGAAATGTCGCATTTGAACGTTAGATGCAGATATGGAGAGAATTCAAAATTTTGTTCAAACTAACCTGACCGCTCGAGCCGAGTTCTTCTAGAGTCATGACAGAACTGTTTGGGCCATTTTAGTTGGGTTTTGGGCTTTTTAGTATGTAGAATTTTGGATAGAAGTTTGTAGATAGGAAGGCTATATATTTGTGGACTAAAAAATAGCTTAGCCAGTACCGATCCTGATCAACCATACATATTTTTCCCAGACTCAAAAAAAGTAAAAATACAGAAAAATTATGTAAAAGCTTGATCATGATTCTATTGCGTTTGGTTCTTGATGACGACGAAACTTTTGTAGCTTGTAGCAGTATTTGGGAAGTCTTGAAACATATAGACCTATAGCAGTATGTATATTTTGCGAATCGACCAAAGTTGATGTTGATTATCGAAATTGTTACGACCCGCACCCACTGTGAGGGTACGAGCACGTAACAACGCCCAGCCTACGTCGCAGTGTCGGCGGTAGAACGCTGTCCTAGGTTACTATCTAATCAACAACTCATGCAATTATATAATGTACTCGTCAAATCTCAACTCCGAACGGAGGACAAGTATAGATATAATGAATCTCAAACACAGTCTAAGAATGATAAGATATCACAGAAGATTAAAACTAAGACTAAATAACAGAAATAAAATCCAACAACTAAAAATATAATCTTAAACAATCTCAACTCCAAATCTCAACTACAAATTTCAACTTATATACAACTCCAGTTCTAAACATAAAAGCTAAACAACAACTAGCTAATCTCCCAATCACTCCTGGGTGTCGGGCCATAGGTAGCTAAGCCATCTCCACAGTAATATGTAGGGCATGTGTCCTCAGGGCAATCATCTATAAAATTTATAACTGGTCCAGTCAGGACAGGAACGAGTACAACTCATCAAAAAAACCCAAGTAAATGACAGGGAACTATAAAGCAGTTATAGACAGTTTTATTGATGAATATGGCAGTTTATATACAGGTGATGGTATGGAGAACAGTTAAGATACAAGGAAAGTAAGTAACTAAACAAGAGAAGAATGATGGCAATGAAGACTATAAAAATAAATCTAGCTGAACTAAGGTAACATAATGAGTCCAGGCATTAATGTAAAACAAGTGTAAAGCTACTATAAATCCAGTACGGGATGAATCTAATACAAGATGAATCCAGTACAAGATGATTCTAGGTAGTGATCAAGAATCCAGGTGAGACCAGCTATACTCTAACAGTGTGTTTTAAAATATCGAGATCGACATGTAAACGGCTGTAGGTAATCAGGCACATCTCTCACTGATCACGCGAGAGATGGCTATGCTTCCAGTAGATTCTAGTTGGAGATTCCAGATTTGGGGTATGTCTACATGTCTTACTTAATATTTCCCTGCCCCGTAATACAAATGAATCCAGAATTTGACACGAGAATCGAGATGAGTCCAGCCAAAATATGATGATTCCAGAAATAGATTCTGAAATGATTCCAGTGATTCCAGTAATAGAGGCTAGATAATATGGTGAGTGTGTCGCATACATGAATCCAGAAATGTCCATACGTGTGGTAACAGAGAATCACATAAAACTAAATAGAACTAAAGTACAGTAACTGGCAAATAAATAAGAGAACTATCAGAGAATGTACTCGTCTGATACTCTGAAAAGAGTAGTGTAATGTCAGATGTCTGCACCAGAGTCACAATGTCCTAAATAGAACAGTACAGGTTATAATATGTTTAAAACAAGACAGATGAAGTTTATGATGCATCTATATGATTTCTAGGTCAATCTAGGTCAAAGTCAACTCTAAGTCAACCCTGGTCAACTGTCTAGGTCAAACTAGGTCCAAGTTAAACTTGGTCAACTCTGGTTCAACCCAAGTCAATACTCTAGTCAAACTAGGTCAACTTAAGTCATACTAGGTCAGAAGGAGTCAACTAAGTCAAATCAAGTCATATTAGGTCACAAGAAGTTAAACTAAGTCATACAAGGTCAAACAAGGTTAAACAAGTCTAATCTAGGTTAAAGTCAACTCTAATCAAACATTTTAGTCAAACTAGTCAACCTATATAGGGTTTGGTTAACAATGGTCAGACTAGTCAAATACTAGTCAATATAGTCAAGCTAAGTCGAGTCTAGGTCAAACTTGGACTAACTAAGGTTTTAGTTAATCATAGACTAGTCAATAAGGTAATTAGGTCAAGGGTCAACTCTATAAGGCTAACTCAAACCAATCATAGGCTATCATGTCTTAGGATCCTAAGATTCTATACCACAAAGCTAAGGCATAACCAATTTTCTATACAAGTATATCACACAAAATATATATAGTACAATACCAACCTTAATCCTGTAATTAAGCTAATCCTATTCTCCAATCCAATCATGACCTAACTCTAAAGTATCTCACTTAACCCCATACATATCTTAATCTACTTAGGACTATCCACATAACCTATATGGTCAAACCTAAACCAATTAGTCAGTAGTCTTATGGTTTAGTCAACTTAGTCAACTAGTCCCCTTTAAGTCCATCTAAGCCCCTTTCTAGGTCAATTAGGTCATGGTTGACCTATAGTTGACTTTGGTCAACCATGGTCAACAATCTTGTCAAACTAGGTCTACTAGACCTAATGGTCAACTCTAACTTGCTACTAACCATAGGCTAGTAATCCTAGGGCACTAAGATATATATTCAATACCTATATACACATAGGCCATAGGCTAAGACATCAAGTCTAAGTATATATATACATATCTAATTTATATACCCAACTATATAACCCATTATATATAATACATATATATAATATATCCATATACATATAACTAATATATAGCCAATTTATATATACCAATATGTAACCTAACTATGTATATAATACCTATATATATATTCAACCTACAAATATATGATACACTATATATATATTGAGAGAGAGAGAGTGGGGTGATGAGGTGTCATGTGTGTTAATAAAAGAGAGTGAGAGTGTGAGGGGTGTCATGACAGCAAGGGGGGTTAACTCTGAAACTGAGAAAGGGGACCTCACAACTCATATATACATATATGCATATATACATATACACATATATATATATATATATATATATGTTCACGTGCACCTACACCTATACCCACACACTCATATACATATATACATACATATACAATATATATACGCACAAATATACATATATATACACACTGAAATCGAATTGAAATTCGATTTAGAAATTAGAAAATACCAAAAAATCCCAAACTGGAAATACTATTCACTCGAATTAGGTAAACCTAAATTCGAACCAAAACTCGACTAAGGCTCGATACCAATGGTTGGTAACACTAGCCCCTAGTGTCCTTTAGTGTTCTAAGTGCCTGACATGATACCACGACACAATATGATGTGTCAAACTCTCACAAAACCGAAACAGGTAAACTGTTACACAGTGAACTGTCACCGCGTCGTGTAGTGATGCACCTAGCTCTAGGACACAACACAAGTGTCTAGGAGTCTCGTGCTCGTGTCCCTAGGTTCGCCTAGGGTTATTCTAGGGTTAGGGTAGCCTGTCCCGTGTCCAGGTGTCGTACAGTGTCGTGTCCAAGCCCGTATCAGAGCCCAAATTTCTCGTGTGCGCTGCCAGTGTAAAATTGATGCACACACAAATTCGTGTCCGACACAACACTAGAAGCTACAAAACTTGGGGGGCATATTCAAAAACATTGCCCCCTCGTGTCCACCAAGTGTCACCCCTCCACGTGTCGTGTCGTGTCCTACGTGAGCCCCGAGCAGCAGGGGACTGAACGCGAGCATGGTACGGTCTCGTACAGCGAGGACAGAGCCTCGTGGACACGACACACGCATGGATACATGTCGTGCTTGTGTCAGGGTGTAGCCTAGGTCTAGGGCTAGGGTTTTGGTATGAGATTTCGTATCCACGTCGCGTCTAGACATGACACAAAGGCCGTGTTAGTAGCCAAAACTTGGCTGTGCACACTGTGTCGTGCAGCATGTTCGTATCCGTTTTGGACACGAAAACCAACCCAATACGTGCTCAGACTTCTACATATATAATCTACATATTAAGAGCTATCCAAATATATAATTTGTTTTGAAAAACATTAACATTCAATCCATTGAGATATTTCGTCGAACATCTAACTTACACTATGACACGTGTCCGATACGGACACCAAACGGACACAAAATTCACCCAAATTTTAGGGACACCTAGGGGACTCCTAGATCTAGCCCTACATGCAAAGAAAACTGAAATTTAAATCAATTTAAAGGGTTTTACTTATAGGTGCAAATTGTATAGAAAAGCTCCAAATGGGGGTGTTCTTCTTGATGGCCAAATGCTCCAAATTGATCCCAAACTGAAATAGCTCTCCACCAACAGTCCATAAACTTAAATTAGAACCCAATGCAAAGGACTAGGATGAAAAAGGAGATCAAATGAATAAAATGGAAATTTTTGGAAGGGGAAGAATACCTTTCTTTTCTCCAAGTGTTGGAATGAAAATGAAAGAGGCAAGAACTCAAGGAAGAGATTATTTATAGGGAGGGGAGCCCTAGTGGCTAGTTATAAGCTCAAAAATTAGGGTTGGGGTTCACTAAATGGCCCATGGGCTTAAGTCATGATCAATCAAATCATTAAGTCATAAGTCATTTCATGAAATCACAAGCCATGACTTAAATTCACTAAACCAAATCCCCTCATTCTAAAACTATTCTCTAATGACTAAAATAGGTTAACTCAAGTTAGACTAGGGTCACCATGGCTAGGGTTAGGTTATAGGCTAGTCCACTAGGTCTCAGCAAGTCCAAGTCAACTAGAACTCACCAATTCAACAAATCACCAAATAAGTCAAAATGACCAAATTACCCCTAGGCTAAAAATGACAATTAATCATCCTAATGACATGGTTAGGCTCTAGGTCATGCAGTCTCTAGGGTTTCACTAGCAGCACATCAAAATCACAAGTCATGACTTAAACCAGTTTTTAAATAATTTTAAAAATTATTAAAAATCACTAAAAATCATAATATGAATCAAATATCAATAATTAATAATTATAATTACAAAATTTCAAAATTATCCTCATCTGGAAAACTGGGTGTTACAGAAATTAGGTGTGATCACGACCATTGGGCTAACAATCTCCCCTATTTTGATAATTGACAAACTTTGAGTCTATACCAAAATATAAAAAATATAATATTAACTTTGAAATTTATACCTGACTTGTCTGAAGAAATCTTTAAAAAATTTATTTTGGTATATGATATTCTTCTCCTTTGTCATATACTCAAAATACAGCCCCCTAATTTATGAATCGAACATCAACAAAGAAAAATTGAGAAGCACCAAAATATATGATATAACAAGTCAACAACTCAAGTATTTTATAAGACCATTAGCAGTAGCAGTAATCAACGACAGTAGATAAAACTAACAATTCATATAAATAAAAATAATACTACAACTGAGGTTTAAAGTACATAATAAAAATCACTACAGATGATAGTCGAGAATGCATAAGAAAATAAAGTGTCACTACTACAAAAAAGACTTTCTGAGATGCCAAAAATTCGTCTCAAAAAGTCCCAAAATAGTCCTAAATCATTATATAGGACGAATTTTTGGACGAAATATAATAGTGCCATTAGGGTAGCATGGCAAAAAGTTTTAGGACGGAAAAAACTGTCCTAATTTGGTTTTAGGGTCAAAAAATCTAATCGTACCAGAAAAGTTTAAATTATTATATGTTTATGACGGTTTTCTAAACTGTCTCAAAATAAAAGAGTTTTTGACGAATAACATTTGTTCTATAAAAATTTGCTTGCATCACAAAAGAATGTAGTTTATATAAAGGACAATTATTTAACCGTCCCAAAAGTAATAATTATGAAATTATTATTTGCATTTTTCAGCTATAAAATATACAATTTAAATACACAAATAACATAGTTCATACGATCATAGCCGTTGTCGGCTTGTCCTCAGACGTATCTGTAATGCCTGTGGTTCGTATTGCGTATCTTGGTATACGTATACGTGATTTGACCCGTATTGTATGTCTCTCTGCTTGATTTATTCTAGCATTTCATTGATTGGTTTATTCTTGGGTTGGTTCGGCTTCGCTTGGTTTGCTTTGGTTCATCATGAACCAAAGGTGAACCCTCCTACCTACCACCACCCTCCTTATTTATAACCCCTTCCCTTTCTCTCTCCTCTTTATTTCCTTCTTTCTTTATTTACTCTCTACCACCAACCAAAAGAACCCTAGCCTAGGCAAGTGCAACTTGCTTCATGAAGGAACCTACCATTTTTTATTGTTCTAAACTCTTCTATGCAACTTTCTAATCCACTTTAGTTCTTGTCATTTTATATTTTCTTGTATATTTTCTTGTAGATTTAGGTTTTAGCCATTTTTGGAATTTCATGGTTTTGATCTATCAAACCTTCTTATTTTCAAGTTTTGATGGTTCCATATTGTAGGAAATTTGATTCTACCTAATTTTGACTATTGGAAGTCCTGATTTCGACTTATTTTGAGTGAGTTATGGTCTTTTTAGTTCATGGGTTTTTATGGCCATTAGAGGCTGATTGGAGAAGATGAGTAGTGCTATTTTCCTGGCACATGCTATTTGCTGGCAAAAAACTGTTGTCATGCTGTTTGCTGGCGTATGCTGTTTGCTGGCGCATGCAGTCCTGGCGCAGGCTGTTTCCTGGCGCATGCTGTCCTGGTGCATGTTGTTTCCTGGCGCATGCTGTTCTGGCGCATGCTGTTTTCTAGCACATACAGTTTGCTGGCACATGCTGTTTTGCTGGCGCATGCTGTTGCTGGCGTATGCTGTTTCCTGGCACATACAGTTTTCCTGGTGCATGCTGTTTTGCTGGCGCATACTGTTTTGCTGGCGCATGCTGTTTTCCTGGCGTATGCTGTTTCCTGGCGCATGCTGTTTTGCTGGCGCATGCTGTTTGCTGGCGCATGCTGTTTGCTGGCGCATGTTGTTTCCTGGCGTATACTATTTTCCTGGTGCATACTGTTTTGCTGGCACATGTTGTTTACTGGCACATGCTGTTTTGCTGGCGCATGCTGTTTTGCTGGCACATGCTGTTTGCTGGTGCATGCTGTCCCTGGTGCCCCTTTTATCTCTTGTACCATGTGTTGCCATGACAAATCTTGTTACCTTATTCGTGTTGTTTCTCTTGATCCTTAGTATAATGTGGGATAATTGTGACATGAACACGACATGATACATGAACCTGACACGATACATAGGCACAACATTATAATACATGATAGTGGCCCACCGTGGCGCACTCCTAACAAGAAAACCTGACATGCTGTTACGACGGCTAACATGACATGACATGACATGACAAGTATAAATAACCTGGACACCGTAGACGATTGTGCTTGTACAATTAGACAAGTCTGGTCTTGCATCATGTTTAGGATGGGTCTCCTGAGTACCACGGTCAGGGGTACCCACTGAAATGGACTAAGGCTAATAACTAGAATAACACAGTAGTCATGAAGAGATTTCCCTGCTACATGCAATCCCGTTACCTTGGCGCTCTTGGGATCTGTAGCCTGCCGTCGAGTAGGGTACATTTCCAGTACACTGTCATGTGTTGCACCCTCTAAGTCACCTAAGGGTACATGCATTTTTTGGACGATGTACCCACCTGAATTCAAACCCTAATTTTCGACCTGGGTAACCTGGATGGTCTGCAGGGCTTATGGCTGTGGAATAATCTCATTGCATCTTGCTAGTAACTAGGCATGTGGTAACCCTAGTTAGTTAAAGTATCAAGCCGTACTTATTGCTTGGCCGTAATTGTTGAATAGGGAATGATCAGTCTAAGTCTTGTCTTGATCCTGTACCAGATTGTTACATGAGCTAATTTTCTTATATTATCTTGCCGATAAATGGTGGAAAACCAAGTTCCATTCAGATGAAGGGTTACAACCCCGGTCCTTGTTTGGTTTACGGGTTGTAACCTGGTTATCTGAATAGTCCCATGGTTCTCTCGTCGTATATCTTCCTGATATATTTTCCTTATTTCCAGTTCTTACTATTTATTTTACTCTTGTGCTAATTGCTGGTTTTAGTTCCTAAGTGAAGCTTCCTTTGTGGCATTTGCTCTTTCTGGAATCTGACCTAGCTGGTTTTGTATGGCCAGATTTCGGAGCAGCTCCAGAGGATCTACCAACCTTCCAGCCCGATAGTGACCACCAGGCGTAACCAGGGCAATGAGTGGGTTATTTTTGGCTCTCCCACTTTATTGTAAAAATATTCTTTTGAGGCGTTTAGCCGACGAGCACCTGTTTAGCTCGATTGTACCTTTACTTACTGTCTGCCTACGGGCTGTAACATGATTGACATATCCTAGGGTTGATCATGTATGACTAAACTCTTGCTAGTCTTCATATTTTGTAATGACTAGCTTCATGATCAACTGAATATGTAATGTTTGGGATGCCTTACTATTGTATATTTAGTGATCTTACATCTTGTAACATCTACTTACTGACTTGTGATTGAGACACTAGGCTTGTTCATGACCATAAGAGACTGATAGATTGTAGTTAAACCCTCATATATCTAGATAGCCGTGACCGTATAGCGAGGTGGTTGCACTTCAATATACGTAGCTGGCTATGTCTGCCCCCGCTCTCCAGTATTCTGGTTCTGGGGCGTGAAATAGTTTAAGTGGTGGCCCATACAGGTCTTGTTCATCAAGATATGTGAGGGTTTACCGAATAGATGTTTCAATCTGCACTCACCCTTGATCTCTGTTCGTATCCTCTGAATCCCTGGATTCTTGACCTGATCACATGATTGTAATCGTTGGATTGTCTTGGTCCTTCCTTATTATTCCCTATGTCATCTTTTTCAGCGACATTGTACCTGGCCATGCCGATCAGCAAGGCGGAGCACTTCCCGTGGACCAGCAGCAACCTGGAGATCAAGCCAAGCATTCGGGAGTGGCCTCCAGAGTCGTGCCTTCTGGCGAAGAGCCACCAGTTCAGCTCATCCAACTTGTAGAACCTGATGATTGCACTTTGGTAGGTCTTGTCAGGACCTTGATAGCTTCCCAAGATCGTCGAGGAGACGCCTTACACCAGGCAGTGGCAGATGCTTTGACCAGAGGCGGTCATCAGGGTAACAGCGCGGCCAACAGCTTTAAGCGCTTGAATCCTCCCTTCTTCGATGGTAGCGAAGAAGCTGTCGCGGCAGATGCTTGGCTTCAGGACACAGAGGTGATTCTAGAAGCAGCCAGGACCCCAGAGAACGAGAAGGTGGCCGTAGTACGCCTGCAGTTATTGGATCTTGCCTGCAGCTGGTGGGCAGCGCAGGCCGATGGATTAGTGGCACCCATTGCTTGGGCAGTATTCAGAGAGAGATTCCAGACCAAGTACTTCGATGCTGTAGCTCAGTACGATCTACAGACGAGGTTCACCAATCTGAAGCAGATGGACAGGACGGTCGACGGATATGCGGCCGAGTTTTCCAGACTTAGTCGGTTTACTCCCACCTTGGTGGCAACCGAGTATGATAGAGCCCAGCGATTCCAGCAGGGGCTCCATCTCGAGATCTTATTGGCAGTGGAGCAGTTTGAGCATCAGACTTTTGATGCAGTCTTGAGAGCAGCTAGGAGGCATGAGTATACCTCCCAGAGGATCGTGGATAGGGCCGGAGGTCGGAAGAGATCTCACGGCCAGATGAATCAGTCGTCAGCCCCAATCCCGGCAGTCAGGGCTTTGACTATTGGGGCTCCGAGGCGAGCGGCCTCAGTGACGTCGGTTCAGCATTCAGCTCCGACGTACCCTCAGCAGCAGAAGCAGAAGCCCTCTTCCGCAGTGGGATGTTCGCATTGCGGGAAGCAAGGACATGTGGTAGCAGAATATCGCAGGGCGCAGGAATTATGCCTGGCTTGTGGTACAGCAGATCATAAGGTTGGATCCTGCCCGAATAGGAGAGGTTCATCATCGTCCAATCTTTCTAGCTCTTCAGTAAGAGGACCAGCTCCGGTCCAGCAGCAGCAGTATCAGCCTCAGAGGCCCTTGCCGCCTCAGTCCCAGGCATTCCAGCAACAACACCCCCAGCAGTATGTATAAGCCCAAGCCCAGGTCCAGAGCAGGCAGCGAGGATTTCAGTAGAGGGGACCAGCTCCCCGAGGTCATGGTCAGGCTATGGCGATGACCGTAGAGGAAGGATTGGCACCAGGAGAGGTAGTGGCAGGTACTATTCTCGTCAACTCCTTTCCAGCTTCAGTATTATTTGATTCTGGTGCATCGCATTCATTTATGTATGCACGATTCGCGACACGGATAGGATTAGAGCCCGAGTCATTATCCGTAAGGCTTAATATACTTACTAGTAACGGACTTGAGGGAGTAGATAGAGTATTTTCCTCGTGTCGGATCGTAGTTAGCGGTAGAGAATTTTTTGTTAGATTGATAGAGTTTCCGATGGCCGATTATGATGTGGTCTTAGGGATGGATTGGTTGAGGAACCAGTATGCTAGAATAGACTGCCATATTGGCAGGGTTGTTTTTAGCATTCCAGTCGAGCCAGAGTTTTTTTTTTCCCGAGGCGAAGTTGAGCCTTTTTCTCCAGTGTTGCTGATGGCAGTAGCAACAGTGCAGTTACCTCGGATAGTTGAAGAGTTTCCAGATGTTTTCCCAGAAGGGCTTCCAGGTATGCCGCCAGAGTGGGAGATCGAGTTCACCATTGACTTGATTCCCGGGATAGCCCCAGTATCAGAGAGAGTCTACAGGATGGCGCCTTCATAGTTTGAGATATTGTACAAGATGATTGAAGAGCTTAGGACCAAGGGATTCATTCGTACAAGTGGATCGCCTTGGGGAGCCCCGATGCTTCTTGTGAAAAAGAAGGATGGTACGTCCAGATTATGTGTTGATTATCGTACCTTAAACTCAGTGACAATCAAGAACAGATACCCTCTCCCGAGGATAGATGACTTATTTGATCAACTCAAGGGGGCAGCAGTATTCTCGAAGATCAACTTGCGGTCAGGATATCATCAGATCAGAGTCAGAGAGCAGGACATCCCGAAGACAGCTTTCAGATCTAGGTATGGGCATTGGGAGTTCCTTGTGATGCCATTTGGAGCGACCAATGCGCCGGCTGTATTCATGGACCTCATGAATCGTATCTTTATGCCTTATTTGGATCAGTTCGTGATTGTGTTCCTAGATGACATCCTGGTCTACAGCATGAGTGAAGCAGAGCATGAGCAGCATCTCAGAGTTGTCCTCCAGATTCTTCGTGAGCACCAGTTGTATGCCAAGTTCAGTAAATGCGAGTTCTGGCTCGATCGTATTTCATACTTGGGTCATATCATCACCAGAGGAGGAGTAGAAGTGGATCCCCAGAAGATCGTGGCCATTGAGACATGGCCAGTGACTAGCACAGTTGCAGAAGTTCGCAGTTTTCTTGGATTGGCCGGCTACTACCGACGATTTGTTTCAGACTTTACTCGAATTTTAGCACCCTTGACACAGTTGACCCGCAAGGATGTGCAGTTTGCTTGGACGGCAGAATGCCAGGATTTTTTGAGAAGTTGAAGCGAGGCTTGATGACGGCACCAATTCTCACGCTTCCAGATAGAACTGGACGATTCTCAGTATATCATGATGCTTCAGGCAAAGGTTTAGGATGTGTTCTGATTCAGCATGGGAAGGTAATAGCTTATGCGTCACATCAACTTCGTGATCATGAGAGGAATTACCCCACCCATGACTTGGAGCTGGCCGCAGTAGTGTTTGTACTTAAGTTATGGAAGCATTACTTGTATGGAGATAGGGTAGAGATTTTCATCGACCACAAAAGCCTGAAGTATGTTTTCACCCAGAAGGATCTTAACATGCGTCAATGGAGATGGCTGGAGCTTCTTGTGGATTATGATATCAACCTGCAGTATCATCCTGGGAAGGCCAACGTTGTCGCAGATACATTGAATAGGAGAGCCGGAGCTTATTTTCTAACAGCGCAACCAGAGCTATTAGCAGATCTTCAGAAGATGGGTATAGAAGTTGTTCTCCCTTCCAGTATGGCATTGATGGCCAGTATGCAAGTTCAGTCCACTATAGTCGAGAGGATCCGGATGGCACAGTTAGCAGATTCTAAGCTTCAGCGACTCAGAGCAGAGTGTGAGACAGGACGAAGACCAGAGTTATGTATTCATGAGGACGGTACACTTCGACATGGTAAGCGTCTTTGTGTACCCAGTGGAGATATCAGACAGGAGATCATAACGGAGGCTCACAGTTCACAGTATTCCATTCATCCCAGCGGTACGAAGATGTACCGTGATATTCGTCAGCACTTTTGGTGGAATGGCATGAAGAGGGAGATAGCTCGGTTTGTCTCTTGGTGTTTGGTTTGCCAACAGGTTAAGACTGAACATCAGAGGCCAGCTGGACTTCTTCAGCCCTTGTCGATTCCAGAATGGAAGTGGGAGCATATGACCATGGATTTCGTGACTAGATTTCCTAGATCCCCAGCTAGTCGAGATGCTATTTGGGTTATAGTTGACCGGCTCACGAAGGTGGCTCACTTTCTTCCGTTCAGAGTTGGTCATTCGACGACTCAGCTAGCAGAGATGTACCTTCGGCAGATCGTCAGGTTGTATGGTGTACCAGTCAGTATCA
This sequence comes from Iris pallida, assembly GCA_029216955.1. NCBI lineage: Eukaryota > Viridiplantae > Streptophyta > Magnoliopsida > Asparagales > Iridaceae > Iris > Iris pallida. Next base: position 210,489 of record JANAVB010043138.1, on the reverse strand, counting down.
CCTCGGACCGGGATTTAACATTTATGTCTCACTTTTGGCGTAGCCTGTAAGAGAGTTTGGGGACTCGCCTCCAGTTCAGCTCAGCTTATCATCCGCAGACAGATGGTCAGTCAGAACGCACGATCCAGACTCTTAAAGATATGTTGCGGTCCTGTACTCTCGACTTCGATGGTTCGTGGAAAGATCACCTGCACTTGGTGGAATTCTCGTATAATAACAGCTTCCAGGCCAGTATCCAGATGGCACCGTTCGAGGCACTGTATGGTAGGAAGTGTAGATCCCCGCTAGCTTAGGATGATGTTGGAGAGATGTAGATGCTCGGCCCAAAAATGATTGTCCAGACAGTTGAAGTGGTCAGAAGAGTCAGGGATCACCTTCGAGTTGCCCAAGATCGCCAGCGCCATTGGGCCGATTCTCATCGACGCCCCTATGAGTTTTCGGTCGGCGACCATGTATTTCTGAGGATTTTGCCTAACCGTGGCGTGATTCGTTTCGACGTACGGGGAAAGCTTGGTCCTAGGTATATAGGACCGTTCGATATTCTGGTGCGAGTAGGAGATGTATCCTATCGTCTCACTCTTCCACCGTCGCTAAGCGAGGTGCATGACGTGTTCCATGTATCCCAACTACGACGGTATATCCCAGACCCGAGCCACATTCTGGATCATTCGAAATTGGTTTTTGGTACCAACCTTTCGTATGAGGAGAGGCCCGTGTCTATATTGGACCGGAGAGAGAAGATACTCAAGAACAAGACTATCAAGTTAGTTCGAGTTGCTTGGGGTCATCACTCTTTGGGTGAGTCAACGTGGGAGCGTGAGGATGATATCCGATCGCGATATCCCGACCTGTTTGACTCGTGAGGTATAATGTCTTCCTTATACCTCATGCCTTCGATTCCTTGCTTGCATGATTGATTGATTGCCTAGTGTAGCTTGCTTGTGATTAGTATAGCTTGTTCCTGCTCCTCTAGCCTCTTAATTAAATTTTAAGGATGGAATTCTTTTAAGGTGGATAGAGTTGTAATGCCTGTGGTTCGTATTGTGTATCTTGGTATACGTATACGTGATTTGACCCGTATTGCATGTCTCTCTGCTTGATTTATTCTAGCATTTCATTGATTGGTTTATTCTTGGGTTGGTTCGGCTTGGCTTGGTTTATTTTGGTTCATCATGAACCAAAGGTGAACCCTCCTACCTACCACCACCCTCCTTGTTTATAACCCCTTCCCTTTCTCTCTCCTCTTTATTTTCTTTCTTCTTCATTTACTCTCTACCACCAACCAAGAGAACCCTAGCCTAGGCAAGTGCAACTTGCTTCATGAAGGAACCCACCATTTTTTATTGTTCTAAACTCTTCTATGCAACTTTCTAATCCAGTTTAGTTCTTGTCATTTTATATTTTCTTATATATTTTCTTGTAGATCTAGGTTTTAGCCATTTTTGGAATTTCATGGTTTTGATCTATCAAACCTTCTTGTTTTCAAGTTTTGATGGTTCCATGTTGTAGGAAATTTGATTCTACCCAATTTTGACTATTAGAAGTCCTGATTTTGACTTATTTTCAGTGAGTTATGGTTTTTTAGTTCATGGGTTTTCATGGCCATTAGAGGCTGATTGGAGAAGATGAGCAGTGCTATTTTCCTGGCACATGCTGTTTGCTGGCAAAAAGCTGTTGACTTGCTGTTTACTGGCGCATGCTGTCCTGGCGCATGCTGTTTCCTGGCGCATGCTGTCCTGGCACATGTTGTCCTGGCGCATGCTGTTTCCTGGCGCATGTTGTCCTGGCGTATGCTGTTTCCTGGCGCATGCTGTTCTGGCGCATGCTGTTTTCTGGCGCATGCTGTTTGCTGGCACATGCTGTTTTGCTGGCGCATGCTGTTGCTGGCGCATGCTATTTCCTGGTGCATGCTGTTTTCCTGGAGTATGCTGTTTTGCTGGCGCATGCTATTTTACTGGCGTATGCTATTTTCCTGGCGCATGCTGTTTCCTGGCGCATACTGTTTTGTTGGCGCATGCTGTTTGCTGGCGCATGCTGTTTGCTGGCACATGCTGTTTTCTGTTGTATGCTGTTTTGCTCGCGCATGCTGTTTGCTGGCGCATGCTGTTTTGCTGGCGCATGCTGTTTTGCTGGCACATGCTATTTGCTGGTGCATGTTGTCCATGGCACCCCTTTTATCTCTTGTACCATGTGTTGCCATGACAAATCTTGTTACCTTATCCGTGTTGTTTCTCTTGATCCTTAGTGTAATGTGGGATAATTGTGACATGAACACGACATGATACATGAACCTGACACGATACATGGGCACAACATGATAATACATGATAGTGGCCCGCCGTGGCGCACTCCTAACAAGAAAACCTGACATGCTGTTGCGACGGCTAACTTGACATAACATGACATGGCATGACAACTATGAATAACCTGGACACCGTAGGCGATTGTGCTTGTACAATTAAACCAGTCTGGTCTTGCATCATGTTTAGGATGGGTCTCCTGATTACCACGGTCAGGGGTACCCACTGAAATGGACTAAGGCTAATAACTAGAATAACACAGTAGTCATGAAGAGATTTTCCAGCTATAGGCAATCCCGTTACCTGGGTGCTCTTGGAATCTGTAGCCTGCCGTCGAGTAGGGCACATTTCCAGCACACTGTCATGTGTTGCACCCTCTAAGTCACCTAAGAGTACATGCGTTTTCAGGACGATGTATCCACCTGAATTCAACCCCTAATTTTCGACCTGGGTAACCTGGATGGTCTGCAGGGCTTGTGGCTGTGGAATAATCTCATTGCATCTTGCTAGTAACTAGGCATGTGATAACCCTAGTTAGTTAAAGTATCAAGCCGTACTTATTGCTTGGCGGTGATTGCTGAATGGGGAATGATCAGTCTAAGTCTTGTCTTGATCCTGTACCAGATTGTTACATGACCTGATTTTCTTATATTATCTTGCCAATAAATGGTGGAAAACCAAGTTCCATTCAGATGAAGGGTTACAACCCCGGTCCTTGTTTGGTTTACAGGTTGTAACCTGGTTATCTGAATAGTCCCATGGTTCTCTCGTCGTATATCTTCCTGATATGTTTTCCTTATTTTCAGTTCTTACTATTTATTTTACTCTTGTGCTAATTGCTGGTTTTAGTTCCTAAGTGAAGCTTCCTTTGTGGCACTTGCTCTTTCTGGGATCTGACCCAGCTGGTTTTGTATGGCCAGATTTCGGAGCAGCTCTAGAGGATCTACCGACCTTCCAGCCCGATGGTGACCACCAAGCGTAACCAGGGCAACGAGTAGGTTATTTTTGGCTCTCCCACTTTATTGTAAAAATATTCTTTTGAGGCATTTAGCCGACGAGCACCTGTTTAGCTCGATTGTACCTTTACTTACTGTCTGCCTACGGGCTGTAACATGATTGACAGATCCTAGGGTTGATCATGTATGACTAAACTCTTGCTAGTCTTCATATTTTGTAATGACTAGCTTCATGATCAGCTGAATACGTAATGTTTGGGACGCCTTACTATTGTATATTTAGTGATCTTACATCTTGTAACATCTACTTACTTGCTTGTGATTGAGACACTAGGCTTGTTCATGACCATAAGAGACTGATGGATTGTAGTTAAACCCTCATGTATCTAGACAGTCGTGACCGTATCTCCCAGAGTCGGTGTTCCCGTACAAAAAAACTTAACAACATCAAGAATTCTTTACTATCATTTACAAAATAAAAAAACATATTACATTAAGTAGAAGACAACAAAATCCATATATAACTATAATGTTCAATGGTAAACAATAGAAAAACTTAACATTAAGAATCCTTTACAATCATTTAAAAAATAAATCCAAAACACAATAAGTCACCAACACCATAACTTACAAAATGAACCCATCATCTCCACTATTACATACAAAATTATGAACCCAAAACATTAAGCACTACACCATGTTTCTGAATCATCTATTAAACATTCACAAAATTAACCCAAAATATTTTCCATCATAAGAGTCATCGCCCATCATTTAAGTAAATCCAGAATGCTTTTGAAGGACCTGTAAATAAAATTAAGATATGCCAACATATTAGCAAGAACTTGCTAACTATACAAACCACCAAAAAAGAAATACAAGAAGTTCCAAACTGTACAGACCAATTTGTATAGACTAGACTACATTATTTTGTGAATGTTTAAATCAGAACAAAATGAGCAATCAAGTCTTTCCATCTACTTACAAAAATAAATTAAAGAGTAGGGAAAAAAGAAGCTTTAAGTTAAAAAGGAAAATTTGGGAAACAGTTTAAATGGGAACTATATATTATTCTAGCAAGAATTACAAGAATAAGCCGGGGAAAACCAATATAAAAGTTCCAAACTATACAGACAATATACAAAGTTCACATTCCAAAAATTAGTCCAGGAAAGAAAATGAAGAACCAAACTGTATAGACTATGCAAAATTCAGTCCAAAAATCTTAGTCCAGAAAAGAAACCAATGTAATATATACAAATTCCAACTTGGAGGAAAGAAAATGGAGAACCAAACTTTACAGGCAGTATGCAAAATTCAAAGTCCAAAAATCATAGTCCAAAAAAGAAACCAATGTAACATAGTTCAACTTCCAACTGGAAAGTAAGAAAATGAAGAAGTATCTTGAAGAATCACAGAGATAAAAACTAAACATAAATTGCAGCCACAAGAAAAAACCAAACATAATAATCACAAAGAGAAAAACCAATGTAATAAGTTGAAGTTAGCAAATTACCTGGACGATATACTGAATCGTTAACAAAGTAGTTGAGTATTCAGGAACATTACCATAACTTCCTCTTTAAGCTCAGTCCTAAGCTCAATCTTGACCGCCTCAAGCTCTTTCGTATGTCGAGCCTCTTGCTCATCGCGCTCTCTGCTTAACACCTCAGTCTCTATTGTTAACTTCTCTGTATTTTCTTATAACTTTTTAGCATCTTCTCACATTTGTCCAATCTCAGCATGTGTTGCTTGTTGAATATCAGTCTGATGAGATCTCAACTTATTATATTTGTCCAATCTCAGCATCTCCTCAGCCTAAAACTCGGCCATGTCCATCTTGTCCAACACTTCTCGGTAAATATTATTCAGTTTCTCCTCATTACTCGTTCTTCAGCTAGTAGCTCTTCAATTTGCCTGCCTAACATTTTTCTAGCATGCAACGAGGTTTGTGTTACTTTTCTCTAATTTGCAATTGACATTTTGTTGAAAACTCATTACAAATATGCATTTTATATACCTCTGTAACAGTAGCTCTGTCTTCTTCATTATAACTGCAATCTTTTCCTCGAGTTGATCTCCACATGTTGACAAGGTCAACAGGCTTATTTTTCAACCTCCTTTGATGTGTATGCATGTTCCAAAGTAAGAAATTTTGTTATACATTATCAACTGAAAATATATGTGAATTATCTTACTAAAAACACACTACTAACCTTTCTCTTTATTTCTAGAAAGGATCTTCTACATGTTCTAGGGAGAGCATAAAGTTTTTCTCGATTAACTTAGTTTTTTCTCCGAAACTTTCTAAAAAACAGTTGGCCATTATATAGTAAATCAAAATAAAGGGTTCACCATTAGTATAAATATGGATGTAAGTTATTTGTTAGTCGATTCAAACCTATGTGTTATCCAAGCCCAATATGCTACTAGCGTTGGCCATTAACGAGGCTCCACCCAGGGCGACACATTTGCTAGGCGCTCTTCATTGGTCGCAAAATTTTTATCACTACTACAAAATTGGATAACAATGATGGCTAAATATGCTAATTGATGACATTTATTCGGCCGTCATCTATGAAGGGGTCATCTTTATCTTTAGAAATCAATGACAGCTCAACGCACGTCATCTTTATTTATAAAAGATGACTTTTATGTATCATTTATATTTAGAAAAGATGACTTCTATGTGTCGTCTTTATTTATAAAAGATGACTTTTATCAAGAAAAAAATCAATGACAGCTAAACACACGTCATTTTATTTATAAATAATGACTTTTATGCGTCTTCCTTAGTTACAAAAGATGACTTCTATGAATCATCTTTATTTACAAAAGATGACTTTTATGCATCATTTTTATGTACAAAATATGACTTCTATGTGTCATCTTTATTTAAAAAAAATTACATTTATCATAAGAAATCAATGACAGCTCAGCACACATCATCTTTATTTATAAAAGATGACTTTTATGCATCATCTTTATTGATAAAAGACGACTTTTATGCGTCATTAAATTTCATCATTTTTATAGTACCCATTTTTGCATACGTATTCCATAATTTGTATTTTGTATACAATATTCTATATAAGTGAAAGAAAGAAGAAGAAAAATAAACTCTAACACCAACAAATTTTTTTCCATTTCATAATTATTCAAAGTGCCAACTATAAGAATATTATTTCAGTCTCAAACATTTACAAATAAAATAACAATACTTCCAAAATTTTCTTATGCATCATTGTTTACATAGTCTTCATTAACAGTATCCATGATAAATATGGCTAGCTCTCCTCACATTTCATCAATTTCTCAGACAGAGTAATCCTTTCTCCCAGCAAACTATAAAAAAAAACATAAAATCAACTATTATAACATCATGTTATACCCATAAACCAATTATACATTAATATATAAAATCATCTTAATAGCTAACTTACCACATTTTCTGTTAAAGAAACCTAAATTAAAACTTACCTTCGCACACTTCCATGTTAGGCTTTTCCACTTCATCTTCCTTTGAGCAAGCCATATCTTAAAAAGTGTTGACGTACGTCGGGCTTTATTAGATATCAAAAGTTGTTCTTGAATGGACACCAAAACCATATAGAATCAAGGGGGAATTGTAAACTAACTGAGCTCATAAAATGTAAACACATGCCTTTCACTGGCACATTTCATGCAAAAATATTAACTGCAGAAACACTGACATACAAAATATTTACTACAAAGACAAAGATGCATTACAACATATACCAAGGAGTTTCGGAGTAATTTATGATACCTGATCAGTGGGTCCAAGGATATAATGGTCCAAAGAGCTACAAGAGGCACAAAGAGTGTCCCACTTAATATAATTTTACTATCATCTACATTAGTTGTCCTTGTACTTTCCATATCCGGATTGTTGTCGAAAGGGCTTGGTATATGATCCAAAATTAAGTGAAATGGAGGAATGCAGGAACCAAAATTTTAGGTGAAGGTTTGCTGTTGCTGTTGTGATTTTCGTCTTCGTGACCCTAAAATATAACAAATTGTATATGTCAAATATTCCTTGCAATGAATGCATTATGATTTTAATAGTCACAGACAGAAGAATTTGCAATATTGCTCAAAATCATAGTAAGCAGCACTATCTGGAGGCTAAATAGCTTATAGTGGGAAAGTATCAAGCAATAGTCAGAATTCAGGTGAGTGAGTTTACAATGTGAATAATCTAGTGGTACAGAAATCAAATTTGAAATGTGAAGCGTGTTTCAGACATGTAAACATGTAGCTAGTGCATGCAGATACGAGAAAGATGAAAATTCAGATACGAGAAAGATGTCTCAGTGATGTCAGCGTCAAGACATGGTTTCATAGAGTCTAACATTTGAGGTAATGGTGACTGATCTAACACATTGAGGCATTTTGCAGCTTGCTACACACCAGAAAGCAATCAGTTTTTATGACAAACTATAAGCGAATCATGCATTTATACTTTATAGATGTGAACTTTTGCACGGGACAAAAACATGGAAAGGAATAAAAAATTGGATTTGTCTGTCAAGCACATGAAGTTAGCAACAATAACAAAACTTGTATGCCAATTATAAAGATTACAAGAATTGGCATTTAAGCCATGGCAAGATGATATCTATCACTACTTTTGGAAGTAATATTCAAATTCTGATACTGAATTCAAAGCCATAGATGAAACTTGGATGTGCATATAGTCACAACAGATACCCAGCAGGAACAGATTGTTCTGAGAAAAGCAGTGTATAGAATTAGATGAGACATGGTTAGTTAGCATAGTGTTCATGTTGGATGTAAAAAAAGAGTACATGAAGAATAATGTTTATAAAGTCACGAGTAAAATACCAAACTATAAAAATTGAGAGTATATTGGCAATGATTTCGTTGATTAGGGCTCTAAGCCAAGCAATACAAAATCTCCAACTATACAACAGCTAGTATGTGATATCACTAGTAAAATCACTAAAGTATAATAACTACAATATCACAAGGGCAGTATAATTAACATGGGTGACCCATGGTTGAGGACTTTTGTTGAGGAAGGACTTGGGCTCAAAAGCCAGGGGAGCAGTAAAACTGGCCCTTTTGTCTCCTCCAAAAATAAGTTACAAGTAAAATTATCCACCAATGAGGGTAGTAAACAATATATGCAGATAGTACACTAATGTAATATTATTGTGTTATGTATCCTTACACGTGTAACAGTTATATGATTACCAGTATTTAATAACATAAAAATATTAACCTTTAATGGACGTGTCTTAAAACTCATGATAGTTACACAGAAAAAAATGATGAAAGTGCTCGCAAAATGCAAAATGTCAAGTGAAGTGCCCTTTCAAACTTCGCACAGTTTGCAGTTTAATAAACTGTGAAGAAAAGTGCTTACAAAATGCTGATGTCAAATGAAGTGCCCTTTCAAACTTCTCACAGTTTGCAGCTTAACTAATATTCTGATCACACATGGTATCTCAGTGTCATGAGGCTTACTCTTAAGCAGGCTTTGAGGAGGGTCAAGATGTATGCAGCGTTATCACTATATATATGGAGGTTGATTCCATGACTCGGACCCACATCCTCCAGTTTAACCAAGTAAGATCTTGCACCTCAGAAATTTCAAACTGATTTTATGTTTGGATATTCAAATTAATTATTGCACACTATTGGTCTTTTGAGTTCCTATGCGGTTATTTTATCATAATTTTCTACAGTCCCTTCGTACACATTACTATATCCAATTATTACCATTTCTTATGTGCTTGAGCAAAAATGCAAATTCTATCTGACAATCTCTTTGCTTATCAGTCTAGTCATCTGAATCCTCACGGACACACTGCTTTTGTTTCCCTTCCTGTTGGCCATGCTATTAATTATGTTCCACTGGAGTTTTCTAGATTCACATACAGGTTGAGATCTATCTTCTAATATATTTTCCTATTAAGTCTATACTCTTTTTTTTTAATCCAAGCTCAAGTTTGGATCATGCAGCATTTTCTATTTACTACTTTAAAAGCTAAGTTTGACTGTTAATCCTGAAGGTCCCCTCTGGCTGACATTGTCCAAAATGACGATGCAACAGAGCTCTGCAGGATGCTGGTGTTGGTATCAGGAGAAGCTGCCAAATCATATTCTGGTAACATCTGCCCTAAACTAGTTTTTTTTTCTGCAGGCACTTGTATTTTTCTGTTTACTTCTCGGCCAGTCTTAGGACATACTAAACTAAGCCAATGTATTGAAGTTAAGCAAATTAAGTTTTCTGTTACTTTAAATTTCATCCATATATTTCCTTATCTGGTGAGTTCTTTCATCATTTCCCTATCTCACTGTTCTATTTTCTAGCAAAATACTTGAATCTCATCACTTTCACTATATAATCATAATCCGGAACCAAGGAAAAACTCTAGATGTTTATGTCTCTAACATTTTAATACAATAGACATGAGCAGTTACATTCTTTTGTCCTTGTAAAATGCTCCCATCCCATGTCTATGGACAAATTTGAAGTTAGTCACTACAAAGCTGTGTTTCCATTTGACTTGTTTTAAATTAACCCTGGTTCTGAGGATATGTTCAACTTTTCAGATAACAAAAACAACGAGTCGTGTGTGTTTCCATTTACACACTAATTTTTGAAATTCAAATTTCACAATGTGAATCTTATGTGATGTAAGCTATTCAGTACATGTTACAATTCTCCATTTGGCAAAAGTTTTAGTAAATACGTCTCGAGTAACGAAGAAGATGATGAGGAAAAAATCTTATTACTTGGAGAAAACTTTTCTCCACAACTCGTGCGCCCACACTCAAAGTTGTATTAAAATAGTTTGTAGTATTGATCGATATCGATACGATACGACTCATACCGATACAATTTGAAATGTCCTGGTCCGATATCGACTGCTACCGATTCTTACTGGTATCGACGTTTTTGGTCTCTTTTGAAGATTCAACAAAACAGAACACCAACAAGGGTGTAAAACCATAGTGATATATTGACACCCTCCACGAGATTATGAAACTGACACAGAAGATGAAATTATGGGGTTTTGTTCTGAAAATAATATTTAATCTGACTTATTATAGTCTCAAGTATGGGGGTTTTTTATTGTAAAAAGAATCCTCAAGACATGCTCTTGCAGAAACTTCATAATATCTGAAAGAAGTAGATTCCATTTAGTGAATAAAGGAAGGGCATATTTGTAAATAAACTCAAAAATATAAGAGGAAGTGTGTGAAAACCGAAAATAACCATAAAAATACTGTTGAATATGAGTGTTCTAAAATGCGATAAAAACGACACCTAGGTGCTATATGGCTGTACGTTGCCAAAATTTTCAACAAATTATGCGTTCTAGACGGTATGCAGCATTATGCGGACAAAGAAAAAAAAGTGCCGCCTAAAATAAATTAGAATTTACATTTTAAGTTATAAAGTTTATTTTTATATTATATAATCTAATTGAAAATTTAGCCGCATTTGATCCACAACTTAAAATCAAATCTAGTTAAATTTTAGATAAAGTATAATGTAATATTTAATTAAAAACTACTCTAACCTGATTTGTATGTAGAATGTAATCTAATGTAAGATAATTCAATTATATTAGATAAGATTAAATTTAAGTTATGAACTAGATTAGATTGATCTACAATTTAAATTATAATTGATTGAATCTAAAATATGAACTATATTAGATAAAATAACTCTCATATTTGGTTCAATTTTAAAATATTGATTAAGTTAGATTATATCAAAATAGAATCCAAAATCAGAACTAATTAAAGTATATTAACTTAGAATTATGGATTGACATTAATGACCCAGTTGTCATTAGTTCTTGGTGAATTATAAATTATAATTCTATTTGTTCAATACTTGTTTTGAAGTACTTAATTTTGTTCAAATAGTCTAAAATATTAATTAATTTCATTTTGCCAGGTACAGATACTTGTGTACCTTTCAATGAACTTGAATGACTCTACGACCGGGCAATTCCTCCATGCTCACAGGTTTTATTGTGGACAAATATGTGGAGTTATCTTATGAAGAGCTTGCTAAGGCTACAAATGATTTCAGAATGGCCAATAAAATAGGTGAAGGTGGTTCTGGAGTTGTTTACTATGCAAAGCTTAGTGGAGAGGTCAGTTATATTGTATATGTTTTATTACATCAAATGATTAGCTAGCACACAAAATTATCGTTCTCCTAGCACAGTTGTTGCCTAAAATCTTAAGAATCATAATGGTACAATTTAGTCTTTTATGCAGCATTATAGTGATTCTAATTTATATGTTGAAATTCTTAGCATAATAGCAGTGATAGAGTACTGGTGTTTTTAGCCACTATTTATGTCATGAAAATATGTATTGCAGTGATAGGTTCAACTATAGCAGCTCAGTTCTTTCATCTTTTCTAATTTTCCACATTTTATTTTTTACCATGTCGCAAGAGTAAGCAACGATTGGTAGCCTGCCGAATCAACAAGGTAATCCTATTTAGGGTTGTTGATTAATCAATTTCTTTATGTGACCATATACTTTGGGGAAGACTTTGGAGAAGCTAGAGGTACATAAACAAATGTAATGGTCTCTTAAATTTGTCATTCTTTTAGTATATATATTTTGTTTACTTATAATTTTTTTCTTAAATTTTTGTTTGCAGGATCACATACACAAGAAGCCAATTTTTGGGGAAGACATTCATATCAGGAGATCTATTAATTGCAGGCATTGTGAAGACATTGCTTTAATGTTATAATTCCTTGATTATTATTAGCAAGGTAAAATTAAAAAAAACAACAAACTCCTAAAAATGTTGTGTGAAGAAAAGAATCACACCAGTCAATATTTCTACAGTGAAAAATTATAAACTCCATTCTGAACTTGAGTGTTGATCACCAATATACAAGACATGGTTTCGCTAGCATGGTGTAACTAAACATCGATCACCATGTGAGCCAAAAACTGAATTTCATGGAAACTAGATAACAATGTTCATCTCCATAACCTAGCAAACGCAAACAGTCTCGCGATTGGTGTTGTGTTGACAAGTATAACATAAGGCATGACATCTAAGTTGGACAGATGCACCTTAAGAGGAACATATAGTATATATATCCATATCCACTACATACTTGGAATGATACTTCTCCGACACCCATATTGGATATGGTGTATTTCTCTACAAATCCTTTGTATAACGTTATTGTAGCCTAGTTGCTACAAAAACATGCACAAATATAGACATTTGTAAGGTTTAATGTAAAAAACACGTACATAAATATGTTATTGTACGTGGTAAACATGTCCTACCAATATCCTAAATTTACTAAAATATTTAGTATTTCTGAATCAATTTATTTATCTATACAGGTTCTGTAAAAAAATAAAATTGCTAGATAATATCCAGCAGTTCCCTATTACTACAATTACCCTCTTCTTGTTCCTAAAGCAAGGAATTCCATTATTTTATCATAGAGATGAAATGACCTTTCCGGACGCCGATCATCGTCTCCAAAGGAATTTCTTGTAGGGGCATCCGGCATCTTTGTCATGCATATGCTGGCGACATTGGAAGGAAAGAAATTGAGAAAGTGACAGAGAATTAGGGTTAGGGTCAGGGTTAGGGTTTTGAAGGGGCTTACAAATTCCCTGACCTTGAATTTTCCTTGGCGACTGTGACGGCGCCATAGAGAACCCCAACCTTCCCTCCGGCGACCTTGATTCGCTCATGCCGAAACTTCTCTAGCGAGGAGATGTCCATGATCTTATCCTACATCGGCTTCCCGCAGTCGATCACAAAAGTCATCCCCCCTTCTTCTTCCTGCCGGACTTCGGAGCACGACTCATTTTCTCCTTTTATTGTTCGAAAGAGTGGCTGCCGACCTTTCCTCCGGTGACTCATTTTTTTCTTCTTGCCAGTGGCTTTAGGGAAATTAGGTAGGATGAGAAGAGGGGAAAGGTTTGAGGATGAGAAGAGGGGAAAGGTTTCAAAGAAATGAAAAAAATAATGGCAGCTGAGTTAGGATTTGTGAAAATATAAACAAAAATGCTAAGTTAACTATCAAATATGTTACCATCCTTTTACAACCTCCTAACTACATAAACATATGTAAAACCTAAAATATTATGTTTAAATTACATTTAAACTAACTAAATATTATTATCTAACTAAACACATATCCAAAAATTTTAAAAATATATTAATAATAAACTATAACTAAAATATATTCAAATTATATTCAAAATATTCTAACATAATTTAAATTTATATATTTCAATAATATCGTAGATTTTTTTTTACGTGCAACGTACGTGGAAGTAACTAGTTTTATGTAAATTATTGGTCAATACTTTTGGTATTATTGAAACTTTTATATGTATCTTCAAAATTCATGATGATGATGATCAATTCCAGAACAACAAGTTAACCACTACTGGAAGTATAATTCGGTCCCAGACTATAAGATATTCTTTGAGTAATGATTATTGTATACTTCCATGGGGGTTAATCCTCATCATTTTAATAAAAAAAAGAAGAAAAAAATGCTACAGATGACACTCAATATGTCTTCGTCATTGTTTAAATTAAACATGACTCTTAATATCATTGTGTTATTGTTAGTCACACATATATTTTTTCACACAAAAGACGACATCTATTATTGTTTTCATGATTCTTATCTTTGTAATTGTCATCTTTTAATACATACCATGACATTATTATTTTTAATGTCATTGATAAAGTTATTAACGACGAACATTTAATGAGCTGACATTAAAAGTAACATTGATGACATTTTGAGATGGTGTCATTTATAAGGTGTCATTGTTAACGAATTTTGTAGTAGTGTATAGAAGTCCTTCTTCGCGCGGTGCTTGAAGGCCTTCCAGGAAATTCCTATTTTTAAAAGCAAATAGCTTTAAAAACATCACGAGAATTTGTGATTTCCTAAGAAAATAATAGCAAAAACATGATATCTGAGTTATCGATATAAGTAGCCATTATCAATAGCAAAAATATGAGTTATCAATATATGTAGCCATTGTGTACAACATGTGCAACCTGTGACACTTGGTCTGTAGGCATTGTGTGCTCTCGCATACAGGGCCTTGGAAGCAGGTTTGGAATTTGGGGCATCTGTTTTGTGGCAGCCCACTATTAGCCACAAGAAAACCTCTTTGTTTCCTATTCCTGTCTGTTAGGTATCCATCTAGGAATAGGAGAACAATAGCAGAAGTAGTGGTCTAAACTGAATTGAGGTTTTTTTTAACCAACTAGCCCTATTAGGAGGCATGTTGCAAGCAGCAGCAGCTGTAGGTATAGAGAATAGGCTTCCTTGTGTAGGCAGGTGTTGGCAACAACATATAATGTTGTTGGACAGCAGTTACCTGTGCTTAAAGAAGAATAGGAGAGCAATGGCAAGGGCTGTTTAGCATAGAGGCATAGGAGGGAGGATCTTAGGCTAGTACAGTAGAAGAGGAATTACACAGGATTTTGGTGGAGGCTTGGAAAGAGATATAGGAAGGAGGGAGGTTCAGTAGGGGTATATGCAATGTTAACTGATGTTGGTTACTAGGAAAGCCTGTTATGGGAAGTAAGGGAGAGGAGAACACTGATGTAGTGCATATCAAGTAAGACAATAGGTGTTCACTATCAAGTAAGACAATAGTGAAAATACTGACAGTAATCTATGAAAATAGTGATAGAAAGACGGGGAGAGTTACCTTAAACGATGCTTAGACCATTTCTAGTTTATCCTTACAACCCTACGCCAAGATAACATTGTCAACGAAAATAATTCGCCATTTCAGGAAAGGTTATCAAGATGAGACATTAAATGGTACCCATATTCTCCAACCGGTTGGCAATCTTCAGCACACTCTATGATTTTTTTACTACATTTTCCTATTTTTTTCATGGCTTAGCAGCTCCTCTATGTTGCCTAGTGGTAGGTCCACTCTCCATCGTACCTTATCAGAAACAAAAGGGATAGACTCATAAATAGACTACTTAATAACCATAATCATTAGTAGATCCTAATTTACATTTTAAATTTCAACACAAAACTTACCCTTCAGAGAGAGACACAATTCAGATAAACAAAGTAATGAGACTTTAAGACTAACACAAATAAAATCAAGAAGGAAATGTACAAAATTCCAAAGAATATTGACTTAAATATCAGATAAACCTGTCAAAAAGAGCGACAGAAAGAAGTAATATGTCTAGTGCCTCATGGAAGGGTCAAAGGAAGGATATTTAAGCTATGAGTTGAAAACAATGTTACAGTCTTACCCATTAGTATTTTCTCACAATTCTTTACTGGCTCATTATCTAAAGGCTCATTATTGTTCTTCTAAAAAATTGAGATCCTGTTATAGGAATGTGTAAGACATCCTCCATAAAAGAGGATTCTAATCATGGATCCAATGTCCTCTCACCCATTGCAATGACATCTCCAATATTCTTTTCAATACGAGATGACCTACACGTCGGACTGTTGTATACAACCTGGAAATACATAATAAATATAGCAGTATATAGGTAGGTGATATCAAATTATAAAAGTAAATAGTAGAATATAACAATATATAAGTAGGTGCTATCACCTAATTGATATTCGAGCATCATATAATAGTATGAAATTATTTTATATTACATGCATAGCTAGGCATCAGATCGAAGCGCACCGAGGGTCGGCAAGAGCTCAATTGCATCCATGATGAGGCTCAACCAGCTCTACTAATGAAGAACCAAACCACCATAGCAGGATACTCTAATATTAGAAGAAGTATCAACTGCACAGTAGCGTATCGGAAGATATTTAATAACACACTGGTGTATTAGAGTGTATCAGAGCTCACTAGACATTACCAACGCAAGCAACGATAGAGGGTAAAGACCGTTATCAATGAAGGATCAAGACTCAAGGACCCCAGATGTAGCTTTCCATATCATTTGCAACCTATGCTATCAGTAGATCTAAGAAAATTAGATTTAATATGCATATAAAGAAATGGGAAAATTCTCCTCCTCGACCAAATTTGATGATCAAATATGTAGAACTGTGAATCTAGTCCAATATAGTGTCGTAAAGGAAGTTCAAACTATAGTAGTAAGCTATACAAGAAACATACAATAAGACATGGAAGGAAGTTCAAACCATAGTAAAAATCTATACAAGGAAGCTCAATGCATATTAAAATACTCTTCTTCTATGATATGATCCAAGTTGAAGCTAGGCATCGGATCGAAGCTTACCGAGGGTCGGCAAGAACTTAATCGACTCCATGATGAGGCTCAACCATCTCTACCAATAAAGAACCAAACCACCATAGCAAGATACTCGAGTATCAGAAGAAGTATCAACTGCACAGTGGCGTATCAAAAGATATTTAAGTGCAACATATCAGAGCTCACTAGACATTAGCAACACAAGCACCGGTAGACGGTCAAGACTAGCATCAATAGAGGATCAAGACTCGAGAACCCCATATGCAGCTTTCCTCTTCATTTGCAACCTGTGTTGTCACTAGAACTAAGAAAGTTAGGTTCAATATGTATATAAAGAAATAGGAAAATGCTCCTCCTCGGCCAAATTTGAGGATCAAATATCCAAAAATGTCAAAATAGACCAATACAGTGCCGTAAAGGAAGTTCAAACCATAGTAGTAAGCTATACACTAGAACAGTGAATGGGGGCTTACATCATTGGAAGCCATAGTAGCCACGGTTCCCCATGCTCAATCCATGGCTGGGAATTCCACAAAATCATGCCAGATCTTCTCCCATACCCAATTAATTGGGAAGGGATCTATCACTCTAACAAGCCAGAAAAAAAATTCATTCATGATCAAAGTCTTAACCTTTTGTCATTTTAGGGTCAGAAGACTCATCATTCACATCGTGGGCAATACACGATGGCTTACAAGCAGGACCATTGTTTGCAACCTGTAAGGTAAGAAAAATAGTACGATATTCTAATGTTCCAACAGTAACTTAAACACTCAAGATCAAATTTATTACCTTCTTTATTTTAAGGTCAGAAGATTCTTCATTAAGGTTGTTATCTTTCTCGCTAAGCAAGTCCTCACCGACGGGTATATACACATCATCTTTTTCACTTGCGCTTCTTTTTCCCATCTGACTCGAACTTGTTCGAGTAACCATCTTGGAATTCATTACAAGCTTTGAAGCTTGTTGCAATTTCAAAGCATCCATTTTTATTTTATTTCTAGTAATATTTTCTAATCTTTGCCTCTCATATCCTGACATGAACCCAGGCTTGATAAACTTCTTCTTTTGTGGGGACATTTATACTAACAGAAATTGAAAATGAATGAAGTAAAGTAAAGAAAATAAGCAAAATTCATCCAACTTTGCAAGCCAGTACAGTACATCAACATTCACTAAAATAAGCAAAATTTATCAAATTCCTAATATGGAACCAGATTCAATAAGACATCAAAATTCAATCAGAGTAGGTAAAACAACCAACATTTTTAAAGGTTATAAAATACTTAAAGAGATACAAGTTTGTAATTTGATATCCATCACAAATAGTTGTAAAACAAGCTATAAACTTGCTACTCATGACCAATCTAATCATGTTTATCATCACCATCACAAATATTTGAGTCAACCACCAAGCCCTCTACTCCTTGCCTAATCCAAGATCCAATATGAGCTTCATCCAGATGTTGCATACTATAAGGTTCCACTCTATTAGCTTCTAAATCTTCTACTATTGTTGAGTACTTGTCAAATGTGTCTCGTGGCGACATATGAACAACAACATGCCAATTTGACTCTGGAGGGTCTTGAACATACCAAACTTGTTCTGCTTGGGATGCTAAGATATATGGTTCATCAACCACCATATTCTCTTTGTATAATAAATGATTGAAGTTCACCAGAGTAAAGTTAAACTCATTAAAAATATTTGTACATCTGGTAAACCCTTCACCTATATTCAAAAACATTAAATAAGTTTAATTATGATATTTTACTGCAAGTTGTCAAAAATTTTCATTAAAAGATATATCTACTTATATGCGCCTTAAACAAAGTGATAAAGTGTTCATTGTGAATGCGACTAATAAGGTGTCGTTGCGAAGCTTGTGGATATTTTAACCCAAGTTCAGCAAGTTGTTTCCTGTACAAAGACGTAGAAATTTATAAAAATTACATAAATAAATAAAAGGATATAAATAAAGGTATTAGTCAAGCCACAAGCTTATTCAATGAATGGTGCTACTGCCTCCGTGTTGGCAAGCACATATCGATGAGCTTGTATTCGCATAATTTGATCAAGTCGAAAGTGCACTTCTTTACCTACAATACGACCAAATTTTTTTCCTACATCATGATTTCTTCTTGGCCGCTTCATTTTGGTTTCCATATTATTGTCCAAATACCATGAACAAAAAGTCATACATTCTTCTAAAAGTACTGATTTAGCAATAGAAGCCTCTGAAGAGCACGATTCCGTACATAAAGTTTTAAGGTATGCAAATACCTTTTATAGGATACATCTAACGATACAATACTGCCCCCAGCAATCTTTAACTCATCAACTAAATGCATAGGCAAGTGTTCCATTATATCAAAAAACCCAGGTGAAAAATCCTTCTCAAAACTACAAAGCGTAAGAGCCAAACGATCTTCAAACTTTTCCAAGTCTATAATACTATTTACACTTGAAGACAACACCACAAAGAAGTTTCTTAATTCAATTAAGGATTTAATAACATGCTTTGGTAAGACCCTTCGAATAGCTACACGAAGTAATTGGTGCATTAAAATGTGACTGTCATGACTCTTAAGACCCCACATACTCCCCTCTTCTGTATGCACGGACCATAATATATTAGATGAATAACCATCATGGAATTTTACATCTCGCAAAACTTTTAAGAAAATGTCCATTTCTTTGTTGCTCATTGTGAACTTAGCTGGAGGCAAGTACTCTACAGTTCTTCCTCGTGGTTGAGGATGTAGCTCTAATCGAATTTTTATATCTCTGAGATCTTTTTGAGCTTTCAAATTATCAGTTGTTTTGCCTTTAATACTTAGCAAAGAAAAAATGACATTATCGTACACATTTTTTTCAATATGCATAACATGGAGATTGTGGCAAAAAAAATAAAGATCCCAATATTGTAGTTCAAAACAATGCTCTTCTTCTTCCAACCTAATCTGGTTTTTGGCAGAATTTGTGTTTTTGCTATCTCTTTTTCTTGTTATTCCCTCCTCTTCTTTCTAAACACATCCACCTTTTTATATTCAGTTAAAACATTGAGGTCATTCAACTGCTTTAACACTTGTGTTCCAGATAATGTCAAAGGTGGTGGCCTTATTTCTAACTTGCCATTAAAAGTTACCTCTCTCTCCGAAACTTATGACCCCTCGAAAAGTATCTACAATGACCCCAATAACAATACTTGCTACCATTTGTCAATCGGGTAGCTTGATGATCCCTATTACAACAAGGGCAAGCAAATTCACCTTTTTGGCTCCATCCTGATAAGTTTGCGTATGCAAGAAAGTCTCTAATTGTCCACAATAGTGTTGCGTTTTGTTGAAACAACTGTTTAGTTGACGCATCATAAGTAGAAACACCAACCTCCCAAAGTTCTTTCAACTCCTCTACTAACGGTTGCATATAAACATCAATTTTTTTATTACCTGAACCTTTTGATCCATCAATAAGAACAGGCAAAATTAAGTTAGGTTGCTTCATGCACGACCATGGGGGTATGTTGTAAGGGACGAATAAAACAGGCCAAGTACTGTGAGCAACACTCATATTACCAAACGGATTAAATTTATCGGTAATTAACCTAAGTCTAACATTACGACTGTCTCTAGGAAAGGATGGATTACTATCATCAAACACCTTCTAAGCACGAGAATCTGCCGATTGCCTTATTACACCATCATTTATTTGCTTCTCAGCATGCCATTTCGTAAGCGAAGCTATACGTGATGACCAAAACAATCGTTGCAATCATGGTTTTAATGGAAAATATAGAACCTTTTTTTAGAAACTTTATTACCTTGGTCAATCAGAGCAAGGTCACCCTCGCTGGCATCATCACTTTTATATCTAGAAGCCCCACAAATCTCACACTGGTCAAGATTCTCAATTTCATTTTGAAACAACATACAACTATTAGGACCGGCATCACATGTTTTATAAGTGAACCCCAAGCCACTAGTTAGCTTACTGGCTTAATAGTATGATTTTGGAATCTTGGCACACGAAAACACCTTTTTAAGAAGCACAATAGCATTGTAAAAGAATGATCTGTCCATCCACTAAGTTGTTTCAGGTGTAAAAGTTGGACAACAAATAATAGCTCAGTGGCACCCTTAGGTCAATTCTCGTACAAATCGCTTTCTGCTTCATTTTGAAGATTGAAATATCTTGGCATGTATTCATCGGACTGCAAGTTTTCTTCTGTCATGGGCTCTTCCTCACAACTTTTCTATGTTGCATGAGAATCCCATTCCCTCTCGTACCATTGCTGACATATTAGTACATTCATTTAATCATGCTGCTCTTTCATCTACTGATATATCATCTCTTATATTATAGGTGTTATACCCCAAACCACCCAAAAACTTGCCATGATATATCCAACCCGTATAACTCCTTTCAAATTCATACATCTCTATCTGAACCTCTACAGTCTGTCGATTGTGATAAACCCAATTTACACATCTACTACATGGGCAATAGATATGGACCGTATCAGTATTCTTATTTCTATATACAAATTTAAGAAATGCTTTAACCCCATCCTTGTATGCCTTTGAATTCCAATCATGTGATCAAATCCAACTCTTATCCATATCAGTTTCCAAAAAATTATCACCTAGCACCATAAATATATATATATATATATTCAGAACAATAGTTCTATTTTTATGTTTTCAAGAATTCAATTTGAAATTTCCATTTGAGGCAAAGGGAGGCAACAAGCTTGCCACTACCACATTTTAGCTTGAGGGTATTTTGGTCATTTTAAAATTTTTGATTTATTTTGAATTGTTGGAGTGATGGTTGTTATTTTTGACCTTTGTTAGTTAAGACTTTGGAGACTAACCTAGATGTTGACTTTGACTAATGGTGACTTGGTTAGCATGGTGGGACCCTAGTCTAACTTAAGTCGACCCAAGTTGACTTATTTTGAACCAAGTTTCATAGAAAGATTAAGTGATTTAGGTGCATGGGATTTTGACTAAGAGATTGCTCCATTTAGCATGGCACTTGGCCCAAAGCCCATTAGTCATCAACCCTAACCCTAATTCTTCCTAAAAGTGACCACCCCCTAGGGATTCCACCTCTATTTAATGTCTCTTATTCCTTTCTTGCCTCTTTTTATACCACATCCATTTTTGGCAAGAGCAAGGTTTGTCCATTCTTCAATATTTCACAACTTCATCATTTTAATTCCTTTTTGACTCTAGTCTGTTGCAATAGGATCTAAACCTTGCCTATTTTCTGTTCATGATGTGAAATCTCAACTTTTTAACAATTTAGGGCTTTTGTGTTGCAAGAATGATTCTCATTTTTGGGGCTTTTTCTTGAGTTTGACACTCAATAGGTAAATTATTCAAACCTCTTCATTTTCTTGATTTCTTGGCATGGTTGCGTAGATTTAGGAGTCCCCTAGCTGTGATGTGAGTCTTGGGTGATTTTGTGTCGATTTTGTGTCCGTATCGGACACGTATCAGTTTGCATATGTAAGTGTTTGATGTAATACCACTGTGGGATTTTCCTTGTTATTTTTGAAATATTTTTGAACAAAGTTGTTGATCTATATGTACACTATGATTCCTTGCAAGACTGAGCCACTTTTCGAGTCATGTCCGTGTCCAAAATAGACACGAACATGCTGCACGACACCCCGGTCGAGTGCTCTAATGCTCGGGGTAGATTTCTCTGTGTTCGCACCACTTGGACACGTGCCATTCGACACACAGCAAGGGGACATGACAGACACGTCATTCCCCAAGTGTCGTGTCAAATGTTGACATGTCGGACACGTATTTCATCGTGCACTGGTTTGCACAGTGACTGTGCGCATGTGAAAACACAACTGATACGTGTGTCGTATCGCGTGTACACGTGGCCATTGTGTATCATATTGTGTCGCGTATGTAGGCCTACACGTGGGCTATACGAGGACACGAGCATGAGACGTGTCGTGCCTCGTGTCGTGTCCACGAGAGCTTGGACTCGCAGCACGATGCAGTGTGCCTGTGTGTATTTTGTGTGTTTTGTTGGATTCGACACGTTGTGTCCCACTTCATGGACACGACACTCACTGTGAAGCATGCCTACACATGCACGAACCTATATTAACCATCAATTTGATGTTTTTTGCAAATTTGAATTCAAATTTGGGATTTTCTCTAAGTTTCTGATACCTACTGTTCTTTACTGTTTCTTCTGATTTTAAAATGAAATTAATTGATTAAATAATATTATTTCATGATGCTAAACATGTGTACAAATTTAGAATTAGGTAGGCTTATCTTAGAATCATTGGGATTCATGTTTAGCTTGGTAATTAGGATTTTTGAAATTCAATTGACTGATACGTCTGAAATCTGGAAACACACACACCTATATGTACTGTTACACTATGAGTAGACACACACACCATCATTACACTACACTGTGACTGAACCTACATCA